>VSDK01026541.1:253742-265042 GCA_009767595.1 Symbiodinium kawagutii
CGGGATGAAAGTCAACCCACCCAGCACCGCCAGCACAGACCTGGGTTGCCACGCCTCTTCGGGAGCTGCTATGAGCTTCTCGTCGGAGAGGGTCAGGGCGGTGGCCTGTCGATCTTTCTTGGTGGCCAACTGATTCGGTTCTCCTGCCGATGTAAAAGTCCGGGTGGCAACCAACTCCCCCAAGCCTATGGGAGTATAAAGTTTCGAGGTGTTGTGCTCGTGCCATACACGTGCTAGAATCTTTTCTGTGCCTATCAGCTCTTGTACCGGAAAGATCCGGTCAGCTCCGCCAAGTTGCTGGCCTTGGTACTCCTGGATGAGGTTGGCCCACACCCCGGCCGGCAATTGCTTCGGCACTTTGTCCTCGGTGGAGCTGGTAGAAGTCACCCCCGTGGATGTAGTTGGTGCCGTAGGCGGAGAAGTTGACAAGGAGGCCATGGCAGCCATCTGAAGCTTCCAATTGTTTCGAGCCTCCGCCCAAAGGTGTCGAAGAACCGCCTCTGCGATGGGTTTCTCATTGGCGTCGATAGTCAGGAGACTCCCGTCCTGAAGGCGCCAATTGCTGAGTAGTGGAGCAATCAAGACCGTCTCCAACTGCGCTTCGTCCTTGGCCAGCAAAGCCAAGGTCGCTGAGGTCTGGATCGACCTGTCTGCAAAATAGGTCTTGATGGAGCGGCCCGCACCGGTCTCGTTGAACAGGCTCTCCAACGAGGGCATCGACGGCGTCGCGGAGGAAGCCATGGTGTCGTTCGCTTGAACCTGGCCGCAGGGTTGGCATGGTGAAGTGAACATGAAGTGACACCTGAGGTTGTGAACATCTCTAATGCGATGACATCAATCGAAACATGGTCCAAATCGAGAATCACAAGAAATGCAAAGGCAATTCCCAAAAGAAAATTTTAAAACAGGGGGGAAAAAGAAAACTGCAGCTGTTAGCCCGTGTTTGCCGTGACATGTTAATCCGAGGCTGCTGAGTCATCAGATCCTTCAAGATCCGAAAATCCCTCGGCTGATTCGTGATCACTGGAACCAGAGGAGGAGTCTAAATCAAAACATTTCTTACATCGGCGTAGCGGGGGTTCAACCTCGGCTACCCTCAAAAAGTTTGTGAGCCCATAGCTCCAACCGCACCGTGTCTTCCATCGAGCTGGTGCATTGCTCAGCTCGTGAGACGAACCTAAGTGGGCTATACGGGACCGTGCCCGTACCACATAGACCACTTTCATCTCCTTGACCGCCACCAGCTGCCGCAGTTGAGCCAGCTCATCCCGAAGTTGTTGCAAGGCCTCACCATGGAGGTCTGTGGGTGAGTTCACAATCGCAGGAGCAGCGATTGAAGCCACCACAGGGGCAGCTAAAGGTGTCTGCGGCGCCATGGCCACGACGGGTTGTTCAACTGGCACAGCCGGGGCAATGGAGAACTTGTTGACGTCATCGGCACCATTCAGAACGATGTCGGGGATGCCTGGTAGTAGGTTAAGACCTGCTTGTTGTGTGTACCTCAAAATGGTCATACTGGTCCACCTTCCCAGCAATTGAATCAGCTGGAGGTGGACCCCAGCTGTAAAGAGCAGCTGTGCACCTGACACGCGAAGCACGTGTCCATGAAAGCGATGGACCATACGGCCTTGTGGATCTTGACGTTCCAAAGGCGTGTCAGTCTGCTGGATGACCTTCCTGATCGCCGCGATGAACTGGTTCTTGGAGGGTACCCGGCCATGAACATCGGGGAACAAAGGAAAACGATGAGCCTCCACATCGCCACGACTGTTGTGACATCGGATGAGATGTCTTTCGGCGGCGTGCCACACACATAGGCCATGTTCCTTGACACGGCACGAGCAAGCCAGCACTCGCTGACACAGGCCTCCATAGCAATCCGTCTTGTGGATCGGGATCATCAGCCGAACCTCGGAGTCATCCAATGTCAAGTGCCCCAGCTTCGCAGACGCAAGCTCAGACTCCCGCATCATGAACCACAGGCCCACTATGCACATGTCCCGAGCATGGCTTACTCGGTTGAGGTCGAAGGGGTCAGCATCATGGGTGATCTCGACCTTGTTGAGGAGGAGGCCATTGAACGAATCCTTCAACTTCTGGCTACCCAGTCCCCGGAGAATTGACCGGATGCAATCTCTCATAGTATGCCTCAACATGGGATCAATAGAGATCCTCAGGGTGCGTTGTTGGTGAGAGCAAATGGACTGGTAGTAGACAGCCGCACTTCGGTATCCCCCGGCCTTCATGCTAGCACCAAAACATCTGATGTTGTGGTGAGTGAGGGGAAACGGTGGTGTCTCCCAGGCAGCGCACACCGCCATGTAGGTGCGCAGCCGAGCATCGTGAGCAGGTTGGGTGCTCCTTGCCAAAATGTCTCCATCCAAGGCTGCCAGACTGCGCTGTCTCTGATTGGGGCGAGCCGCATCCAGAGCGGCCACCAAGCTAGCTCTCTTACCGCTATAGGGGACTGGTAGGTCAGCTCGTTGTTCTGGTAGTGCAGGAGCTTCTCGGTGATGTGAAGCGGCCAGAACTGCTTCGATCTGCCACGGAAGAACCCCTGCCTCTAACAACGTACTGGCCTTCAAACGAAAGTCACTCAACGACCGCACTCCATGGCGAGCCTGCAAACGAAAGTCACTCAACGACCGCACTCCATGGCGCAGGATGGTCCCAGCCAAAGACTCCTGGCCCCCAGCACGGACCGCTGCCCAGAGCTCCTCCATGGGAGTTCTTGATCTCTGGCATCAACATGGAACCATGTCCATGTGAGGTGACGTGACAGCGGCACAGCAACCTAGAGAGCCCAAAGAAAAAGAAAAAGAAAAGCCTAGTGACCAGGAGTCCCAAAGAAAACCGCGGTGTCCCTAACCAAGTCAACCACGACAGCACGACACCGGCAGACCACCATGAACAAGGGAACACCCAACAAACCAACCTGGTGCCCCCAAAAGATGCAAGGAACCAGTGACGGCCCTCACGCACAAGCCCTCTTTTCCTCGGAAGAGTGGTGTGGACACACCACCGTTAGTAGGGTGCATATCGCCCCGACGCAGCCAGAGCAGCTAGAGTCGCCCGTGTCGTCTCATCCGGATTGTCTTGTTCCTCACGAAGTCGCATCATCCGGTTGTACTCTGTGTTCACCGAGCGAAGGGCATCTCGCCATGCTTCGATGGGGGGTCATGAGTGGCACAGCTTCATCGGCCTCACGGGTGAGAGCCAAGGATGCATGCACCAAGGTGCGGATACGAGTGTTCCTTGCTGAATGACCCCCCAGCAAGGTGGAGACGATCAACGGCACCAGGTTGTTGGTGAGATCCCACCGAAGTCGGTCCACATCTCTCCCAATCAAGTCCTGGGTGTCATGCCAGTTGTCCATGCCCTCCTGGAACATATCGGTGTCGATGGAGCCCGCCAAGGATCGGCCACACATATCATGTAGCACTTGCCACAATTCGTGGACCCATTCAGCAAGGACATGCCCGTCAGGTCGTCCATGAAGCTGCAGGTAGTCCACGAGCTGCTTGATCGTGCCCACCATGGCCACCACCGCCAGGACTCCACGAGGCATCACCGAAGGAACACGGTCATTCGCGTCCAGCCAATCCTGCCTCAACTGAAACAGGATGCACCACACGCTCCACCGAACCATTGCGAGGCAGTGGTTCCAGCAGGGGAAGAGGATACGGTCCCCTGTGAAGCGTTTTCAGTTTGGCTACCTATGAGCCAAACTAAGGTTCAGGCACGCTTCAGTTCGTGCATGTTCCTACTCATCTCGATGCTGCACGACAATGAGCAACAGTTGGCATGTAGGAGCTTATGGCAGTCTTCCCCCCCCACCCCAAAAAAAAAACTCGAATTACATCTGCAAACCATATCCCCTCGGATTTGGGGTACTCTAAGCTAATGAGTACATTCACTAGAATAAATTGCTCGCCATGAGTCTTGAAGATCATTCATGGTCTTCTGAGTCTTCTGGCTGGCTTTTGGCTTGGAACGCTCCGATGCCAAAGCCAGCTCCGCTTTTGGCTTCTCAGCCGCATCTTGCTGAAAGCTTTCCCGTATTGGACGCTGCTTCCCGGTCTCTTTGCTCCTCTGGCACATCTGTTTGAAGTCCACCTCCTCAGCTGTACGAAGCAGAGTCAAGAGAGAAAAAAATGCAAAAAGCCAATAGGATCAATACAGTCAATACATATCAATAGGACATAGGATCAACTAGGAGCCAACCACTGCCAAGCTGATCCATACACAACTGCAAGCGGCATGGCTAGATATGGCTAGAAGCAAACCACAAGTGTCCCATGGGAACCGACTGCTAAAACTCAGCCCTTCCAACTCCAACACCTTCCGACCAGGCTTCATAACGTCTTCCCATTGATGTCACCTCACTGCGTGGCAAGCCGGCAGCCTTTGCACTCCGCAAAATGGCCTGGGCGTAGTCGTCGAAAGGCACCCATGTCTCATCCAAGCGTACCTGCTGCAGAAGAGGCTCTGCCAAGAGACGCCACATAGCGCACATCTCAACCCTTGGATACCCTTGGTCCGCTGATATCATTTGATATCCATCGCAGGATTTGCTTTGCACTTTGGAAGGACCTTTGCTGCGCCCTCACTGTTGAAACGTTTGACAGGTTAGTTTCATGAACTTGGTAATGCTTTTAGCAACTTGCCATCACTTGCCTCCCAAATTGATGGCGACTCGTCTGCATGGGTTGGTTGGCCCTCATGTAGCTCCTCTTCCTCAGAATCCTCCTCGTATGCAAACGAGGAATCGATGACATACGGTGTCAATCCTCCACTGCCTCATCACGAGGGTCGACAGACAAGGGATGACGAGGGAAAGTGAAACACTTTAGCGTCTATATATTCTTCAAGTTCACAACAGCCTCATGTTTCCCAAGCGTTCATGAGTGACAATACGTCTTGCATTAAATCATCTTCCATCACGGTCTGCTATCATCTGCCATCCAAGGTTCAGAAAGAGTATGACAGCAGGCGTTCCACCATCGTCCAGCATCTACGGTCGAAGTCCGGGGTTCGCCAAACGACGACCTTTGTGCAACAGGCGATATAAAGTGGCAATGCAGCCATGGCCAAGTCCATGCCAAAACGATCCTCCTGACATGGCTCAGGGCTTCAACAAAAGGCTATGGTTTGCATCTGACCTTCCATTGTCTTCCAAGACAAAGTGTCGATTTGCACCCCTTGTGGTCGGATTCTGGATGCGAACTGCGATTCTAGATTTCTGTACGCGTCTCTTAGCCTCAGTCTGCAAACTGCTTTACATTTTTCATCATCCACGAACAGCGCTGGCTGCTCCCATCTCTCTCCAGTCCTGCTCACAGCAGCAGTAGTCAATCCAGAAGGCCACTTCACACGGCACCCCAGCTGCTTCAGCCAAACGCATAAACCAGCAGGCAAAGGACACCAGCTTCTGCGCTTTGATGTGGTCCTGACTATGTAGAAACGACTGTCAAGGACAAAAATGGAGTCGAACGAATGCCAGAGAGCTAAGATCAAAGTCTTTGGTGAGAGGCTTGAATAACTTGAATATATAATTTGAACGATTTGAATAATCAAAAAGCTGACCATGAGGGTTCGATCAGAGTCGATCCCGTCCTCTGAGTCTGGATGGTACACAGATTCCGTCCGAAGCCAACGGTGTGAAAGAAGAAACACCACGAGACGTCGCTCAACAGCATCGCGTGGAACTGACAGTCTCTCTGCCACATCATCCAAGAGCTGCTCAACTGGCTTCGCGGCACCACCAGTCCTGGGGAACGCATGACTCAAATGCCCAGGCAAAGGTCTGTTTTGAACGAATAAAATATTGAATGAGCACTTCGACATGTCGCCTGGCACAAAGTGATGTTGACAATCTCTTCCACACTAGCAATTTCAAGGCAAAGCGCTGATCCGCGTGGAAGTGACGATAAGTCAAAAAGTGATTTGAAAGAAAGTGATGGTTTCCGATATGGACATCGCTGTTCCATTGCAGCCGAGGTGCTGGTATTTGGGCAGCTCCTCAGCTTTGGAGATCTCCGACCAATGTAGCAGTCGCAGTGGCGGAGCGTCTGGACACTCCAGGATCCAGGAGGCCTTCCTTTCGAGATCCGCCTTTATAAAATGCCTGAGATTCCGCCATTTGATGCCATTTGCATCCCCTCTACTTCAAGGCCGGGGACCTGGGTTCACTGTTTAGACCCCAAAACTGGGGTCTAAACTGGTTTCACCCAGGGGTCGCCGTCAACATGTTTAGACCTTCAGCTTTTTGGATGTCAGGGGTCTAAGTTCATTTCCCCTTGACCCAATGCAATGATGATCAAACAGCGCCTTTGCGACACCCCCATTCCAATCAAAGTCCGCTAGAGACAAATTTGCCACTGGCTTACCATTAGGTAAAAAAAACTTACCTGCGTCCAATTTCCGTTGCTGCTGCCACGCTAAACTATGCTAAAATGTTCAACCTTTTTTCCCCCCTCGACACTGGTCCGTGAGCATTCTTTGCTCGCCCCAATCTTGCTCTTGGTGGCACAGCCAAACCCAAACACTAGTTGTTCCATCAATAACGTTCCCTTGGAAAATATTTTTTGCAGGCTGGACTGCGAAAACATCAAGATCAAACAAGCAATTGACTGCTGCAAAACTATGTTGTCAGGAGTTCGGTTAGGGATGGGATGTTTGTGCATGAGCTAGCATGGACATGAGGGGCAGGATGTTTGGGCCACCGTTCGTTATAGCACCTTGTCGAACACCATCATGGACCCCAACGGCAGAGCCACGTTTAGTCCATATTGTGTCCTTAGATTAGTACGATGCCCCGCGCATAGATCAGCTTTGCAATGGTCATTTTGGAACATGACATGGATAGGCTGACCTTAAGCACACATATTTTGCTGTGCTCAGCCTTCTCTGTGAAACTCATGCGGGGCCATTGCAGGGACTGAAGTGGTTGTTGTGAATATGTTGGGCTGCTTTGGGCGCATATTGGGTGCCATGTTCAAGAGGGCAGGCAAGATACCGCGCGCACAGGGTCTAAACACAAATCCCCCATCCCAGACCGTGGCTTCATCACAGGCCATCCCCAGGGGAAACCATCATAGACCCCACAGACCTACACCCATGTCAGGACAATGTTGTGTCCTTAGATTAGTGCGATGCCCCGTGCATAGATCAGCTTTGCAATGGTCATTTTGGAACATGACATGGATAGGCTGACCTTAAGCACACATATTTTGCTGTGCTCAGCCTTCTCTGTGAAACTCATGCGGGGCCATTGCAGGGACTGAAGTGGTTGTTATGAGTATGTTGGGCTGCTTTGGGCGCATATTGGGTGCCATGTTCAAGAGGGCAGGCAAGATACCGCGCGCACAGGGTCTAAACACAAATCCCCCATCCCAGACCGTGGCTTCATCACAGGCCATCCCCAGGGGAAACCATCATAGACCCCCCAAACCTACACCCATGTCAGGTCAATGTTGTGTCCTTAGAGAAGTGACCTGGCATCGCACTTCTCTAAGGATCTTGGCATCGCACTAATCTAAGGACACAACATTGTCCTGACATGGGTGTAGGTCTGTGGGGTCTATGATGGTTTCCCCTGGGGATGGCCTGTGATGAAGCCACGGTCTGGGATGGGGGATTTGTGTTTAGACCCTGTGCGCGCGGTATCTTGCCTGCCCTCTTGAACATGGCACCCAATATGCGCCCAAAGCAGCCCAACATATTCACAACAACCACTTCAGTCCCTGCAATGGCCCCGCATGAGTTTCACAGAGAAGGCTGAGCACAGCAAAATAGGTACTGTATGCTAAAATCTGCCTATCCCTGACCAGTTCATGGAAGGGTTTCAGCCAAGAAAACAACAAACGATTCCTCAGTCAGTCAGCGTCTGACATCAACTGAGCAAGGCAAATCCCAGTCATCCATTGCACACAACTTGTTTTCCAAAACCTTCTGCGGAGTGCATTTTTTTCCGCCAAACACTGTTACTGGCATGAGTCCATACCATCCAAATTGGTTGATTAATATTTTGCACAGTGGTTGTAGCCACCAAGCATTATATTCTATCGGCGTTCGCTACATTAGGCGTCCCAGGGTTGTTGGGTTTACTGCCCAGTGACCGGGTATTTTGATTTGTCGGGGTACTTGGGATATTCAACACGTTTTTCGATTTTGGTGCTGAGAATTCCTGTGTTTGGTCATTGCCTCCCTCTTTGGCCAAATAACGATGAGGCTGATCATGAACATGGTGAAGGCCAAAACCCGTCGTACCGAAAACAAAGTTGATTCGGTCAGATGAGCACATTGCTCACAATGGTTCTTGTAAACTCAAATGCAATACTTGATTTTTGGCCGAGTCTGATATGAGCCTAGGAAACCGAACATCACAAGGGTCTAAACAAGTAGAGCCCCACAGGGGTCTAAAGTGCAACATTGGTACTTTAGACCTTTGGCTGGTCAACCCTTAGGGGTTGGGTACTCTAGACCCCTAGAAGTTGAGGGTATCCATTTGCTTGATGCAATCTGCTGCCACGTGGCAATCCACACACATAAAGCACACGTAAAGATACGCGTAAAGCACATGCAAAGCACATTGAAAACCATTGATATGACCTTTTGGATCC
Source organism: Symbiodinium kawagutii (assembly GCA_009767595.1). NCBI lineage: Eukaryota > Dinophyceae > Suessiales > Symbiodiniaceae > Symbiodinium > Symbiodinium kawagutii. Next base: position 262,367 of record VSDK01026541.1, read on the forward strand.
ACTGCAGAACGATTCTCATCTTGTTTATCTTGTGAGCTCAGATTCGGGGCTGTGACTTTCATGAGCGGATACTTTGTCCCAAAGCCGCCTACCCCCTGCCATACCAAGTGTTCTGCCTTGTTGTGGCTGGCTCTCTGCCGCCTACCCCCTGCCATACCAAGTGTTCTGCCTTGTTGTGGCTGCCTCTGAGCTGCCGATTAGAAAGCAACTGCTTCACATGGCGGCGCACCTTTGATACCCGCACAGCATGCTGCACAGTTGTGCGGAGGAGATAAACCTCAGTGGTTACGTGATTGGAAGAGAAGAGTTGCAAGTGAAGACTTGTGAGCCGTTCCTAGATCCAGGAATCCAGGACTCGAAACAATGTCCTTGAAAGAAACTCAGCCACCTTCTTCCAGCAGTGAAGAACATCAAGGAACCCAACAGATTTACAAAGCTCGAGTTTTCTGGCTGAGGCTTGTAGTTTGAGTTGCGTCAGTGGCTCTCACAAGATCTCACAAGAATTTGGTCAGGCAGCATTGGTCATGGCATCCCTTGGCAACACCAGAGAATTCGCAGTCTGGACAAAGCTGTTTAGCTTTTTCGGAATCTGCCGACAAAGGTACCAATGAACGCCTGGTCATGAAGCGAATTATCTGCAAGCAGAGCATAACACAAAGACCAAAGCTAGTCTTAAAAAATTTCGTTCTCTGTTTACTTGTGCAAGATTGAGGTTTCACCGTAGTGCTGTGCACCTCAAGTGAAACAAATCCCTCTCAAGGCCAAGCATTCACAATTTACTCCGTTCTAACTTTCAAATACTTTCAAACACTGGACATGCCTGGCAGGGACCAGCCGCCCAAATGAGCACGACTCACTGTGAAAGCGTTTCGGTCTATAGTCTCCAATGTTGCCGCCAGTGCCCTTTGTCGATTCACCTGGCCCAAGCCAGCAGCGAACATTGCGGTGATACTGACAAAGCAGCCCACAAATCGACAAAAATAGGGCCGCAGCTCAAACAAGTGGCACCTGGGCCCGTGAAAGGACGGGGTACAGCTGACGAGCCGCATCCAGCCAGAGGTCATCATCAGCATCCAATATTGGTCTCAAAGGGGTCTCTTGGTGGGGCTGCATTCTCTTCAAGAAGTTGTAGCCTGGCTGCTGTGAGTTCTTGGACCGGAACCACTCCATGCAGCTGCTCTTTGAAAGCTCGGACAAATCATGGAAATTTGTTGCAATATGGTGTACCACTGAAGCTTGAACCAGCGAGACTAATTGGGTCTAACGCGTGTTCCTTCTGCCCTTTGCGCAGCTGGTTTGCCACACGTAGTTGCCGAATAGCGCAGCTTAGAAACTCTCCATAGAGTCCAGCGACAAACGCCGATAGATCGAAAGACATTTTTTGCGCATCCACCACACCTCAGAAGCGGAAACATCACGAGGTGAACCGAGGTGAACCCGGGTGAAGCTTTGAAACCATCTCCAAAATTAGGCTGCCGCCAAGATGCGAGTGTTGCCAACGCCACTGATGACAAAATGATCGCCACACCTCTCCAGGTGATATCCAGTGGCAAGGCCCAAGAATTTGGATTTCAAAAGTGTCCCCAGCTCAGCTCTGCCCCCAAACCATCACAAGTTCATGGCACAGCCATTTAAACCATGATAAGTCCAATCCTGCCAACCTGCCTATGGTTGAGTTCAAGATCATCTCGTCCACCACCTTGATGCGAGCTTCCAGGCCCAGCAAGGTGGTGCGATCATTCACACAGCCTCAGCGAAGCTGCTAGGTCCATGGGGTATCTCTCCATCGCCCTCCCGAAGGTTCAGGTGCTGAGGGCGAGCATGTGGCGCCAAAAGGGTCCATGGGGCATCCGGACCAACTTGTTCTCCTACGCCCTGAGAGTCCGAGCTGGCTACATGGCTGACCCCCAACCAGTTTCAAATAATCCAGAAATCCAAAAATCTTCAGTACCATCATCTCACGTCAGCATTCTTGGCAATTGAAAGATGTCCCGACATTCGACCAGAGCGCTGCAAAGCGCCAGCTGACACTTCGCACAACGCCCTGCAGCCGAGAAACCCCAGTAGAACTCATACCACTCTCTGGTCTCACATGGGTCGCCCGCTGGAGAGCAAGCTGAGATCCAAGGAAAAGCTGAGAGGCATCCTGGCGCGCTCGTTTCGCTGTGGGAGTTGGAGGCGTTGCAATCCCTGTGATGATCGACATCCAGGCAAGGCTTCTGCCGCCGAGGTCCGAACCATGCTGAAACATGCTGAAACAAGTGCCAAGTCTCGGTAGAGCAGGACCACAAGAATGAACCAAAAGGCACGCAATGGAGGAATCCTAGCAGGATTCAGATTCAACACAAGTTCATGCAAATCACTTGAAAACTTCTTGTTCGATCAATGCAACATCGCAAGCATGAAGCTTCCTAGCCACGAAGCTACCTCTGGTTTTCCCGCTCTTTCTCATAGTTCGAAGGATTTACTCTGCAGTACTCCGGAGATCTTTAGGAGGCTAGGGCCTGGGGTATGAGCGAAGTTCTACCTTGCTCTTCGCTGATCCGCAACCCCCGACCCAAGCTGTCCAGCGCCCACCAGGGAATGAGGCGAAGACCCTGGACCAGGAGCGAGGTCGAGAAACATCGGGTGTTGATTCATGCCGTTCATCATGGACAATGACGGTCATTCATTTTG
>VSDK01026541.1:265052-359605 GCA_009767595.1 Symbiodinium kawagutii
AAAGAGTGGGCAAACATGAAGAGCAAATAGTCGTGATGATTGTTGTTGTGTCATCAGGGGGTTACTATAAAACCAACTGCCTTGACAACAACCAATAAATTGTAATTGGACACGTGAAAGAAGCTGTGCAAGTGCAAAAATGAATAGATCCGCCTGTACCAAAGCCAATCTCGCACTTCAGGCATGCACTGCACAACAATCGTGAAGGACAGTGCCAATGATGTTCCAATGGAAGCGGTCACCCAAAGCTTGTCGCCAATGGCAGCCTCATCATAGAAGATCCTCACGCATCGACAAGAATAACCACACGCATAAAGATGCCTGAAGTCTCTAGGTCGAAGATGTTAAACTATGCAGCCGCTCATTTCAACACTTCCGGTCTTTCGCCTCCCCATCACTTCCATCTGTTTCCCACACCCAAAGATCACTCCCCCAGCAGAGGCTCAAGAAGACAGCTTGCAGCGCACTTTGCTCCACATCTTCGAAAACGAAGCGTAGAAGAGCGATCCGAGCCTCTGAAAGCTTCCTGAGCCAACAAGCCTGGGAACACCCTGTACTCCAATCCCATGGCTTGCCAATCCGCCAGCATGCCAGAACAAACACAACATCTACAACATTTGCAGACACATGCCTGTGTGTATGTTGGTCAGAAAGGGGACCCCGAAAATGCATGGTTGATTACTATAAATGGCTCATATTGGATGATTTAGGGAGCCCCCCATTCTTGAGAAACCACCATATTTGCGTAGCAAAGCTCATGGCCCACGAACTGGCACCACCAAGCCGTTCCTCAACAGCTGGCCGTACAGCATAGACCAAGACCTGAGGCGGCGCAGATCGGTGCTTTGGATTCAGCTGATTTCAGTTCCTTTCAGCACTGTCAGCATCCAACATGCCCGGCAGACCCACGGTCTATGCTACAACGATAACGATATCATCCCTCCATACGCCCCCAGCAGATGATATTGCAACAAATTTACTTAGTCCTTTGATGTCCCTTGAGAATTGTCTGGCAAATACTTCTGCTGGATGTTGGGTTCAGTAGGGCAATCGGGCCGATGCCATGAACATCTCATTCTTGCAAAGCCACCAAGTTGTCAGAGCCTCGCAAGGCTATGAAGGCTCCTTGGACCAACAAGCGGTCCCGCTCCTGACAAGATTGGAAGTTGGCTGATCCTATCTCCATTTGATGGTTCGATGTTGGTAGCAGGAACTGATGATGAATGACCTGGACTCCAGCAGGTGAACAAGACGAACCACTGGTGGGAACAAGCGGCCTCCGGAGTTGTAGCTTTCTGATACTTGTGCGCGCAGAAGGCAATGACCAGGAGCTGCACCACGACTTGCATAAGTCCAACACCCAGAGCAACCAGCCATGCTGAGACAAACCAAAGCTCAAAGTTGCATCTGTTCGCAATCACGGGAAACCTCGCTGCAGACAACGGCAGCACATGCTGAACTGAGGACCCATTCTTTGCATCAAGCCCAGCCCACTTCCGAGGCCCAGGGACGTTGCATCCTGGTAGGTGTCAGTCAGGAGGATAAAAGAGCACACAGCTCGAAACAGAAGACGCCCACGGAAATGGTAGCAAAATGCTGCAGCATGCCTGCTTAAAGATGCTTAAAGATGCTCAAAGTGTCAAGGGTGCATTGACATTTAGAAGAAATCAGCTTCAAGGAACAGTGGCTCACTCTCACACACTTGCAGTTGCATATATGGACACATCATGGTAGTATTGCTTGTTGCTCGTGTATCCAAGTTGCTTTCCACTAATGGTACGGAGCAAAGTGAAGGACATCAAATTGGTGATGCACATGTACAGAAACCATGCTCCGTGGATGTAGGCAGGGAAGCCCGCGTCGCAACCTGAGTTATGGCAGGAGAAAGCAACCAGACCCTACACAACTACAGGTATCTCGCGGCTAATCTCCTGCAAGGAGCTTGTCATCAGTTGGTAACCAGCGAATGGCAGAAAGGCAGCTGCGCAAAGATTGCAAAAGTACTGAACACCTGGCTCCATCAGCAACGACTTTGTGCGTGGACGCCCTGGTTCTGGAGACCTCGTTCCATTGTCATTCCATCCTTCTACCCTGTCTGTCCCAGGCTCGATGTGATAGATCAACCTTCTCGCATGTTGGGCTCAGTGAAACCAAGGCAAACAAAATCTCCCTTTGCTGAAAATCTACTTTCGCAAACATACTCAGCCCCCTCACAGGGCCTAGAAAGATGCGCGCTCGTTTGCTGGTGAGTTTTCGCAACAAATGACGAGCCACCTGCAATTGCAGCGCACAATGCCAAGGATCACGATGCATGGACACTGAAACCAACACCCTGTGATGGTTCTTCCCCACTTCTTCCCACTTCCTCCCACTTCGTCCCTCAATTCTTCCCTCTTCCAACGCTGCTTCTCATCCTTATGATGCACGCGCATCTGCCGCTACCCGTGCCTCAAGGTGCATCTGCTGCATCTGCTGCGTGTCCTGGTTACCCGGCCCAGCCCAGAGCACCCAATACAGTACAAACTTCACTTTCACTTAGCCCACGTTGTCTTCGGAGTCTTCGGCTATGTTTGTTGGATTCTCTACCAGCTTCACTTGCCCTGGCTCCTCTTCCTTGGCGGTCCCCGTCAGCCTCGTAGCCAACTTCTCCACAAAATCCTTAGATCCAGGTGGATATCAGCAGGGCCCTTTTGCAGTCATCGTGGCCACATCTCCTACACTTGCCTGTAGAGTGGCAATGGTCTCTAACCTTAACTCCTGCTTGGAAGTCTTGATCACTTTGTCAGAACGAAAGCACGCCGTGGCGGTGTTGAAGTCAATTCTTTTGTTTGAAGAAAAACTTTCATGCAATCTTCGGCTCCATAAGGCAAAGGTTCAAAGGAAGTACCCATGGATGGAAGTGGCAGCGTCAGCGTTAATGAGAAAAGCGTACCGACGCTGACGGTTGAGACGTATCCTTTGATTTAGTCTCAGCTTCCGAACTCTTAGTCTCTGATCAAGAATTGAACCTATCTCACTGTTCCTGGTCTGGCGATTGGGCACTCAAAGTCAGCTTACTACTTTGGTTGCTTGTGAAAACCACTATGTCACCTCCCTTTGGCATTGCTCTATGTCGCCCTTCTAATGCCATGCATCCCTTCTTGCTGTGTTTATCTAACAGTTCTTGCAATCGAAAGCCGTATTGGCAATGAAAGCATCGACATGTTTGTGTTGTGTTTTATCAGTTTGACTGCCAACCAGCCTGCCATCATCCTACACAAAATATGTGTGTGTATACATGATGGGAATCATCTCCATCTTCCTCCTAAAAAAGGATTTGACTCTCCCCTGTCTCCCTTTCACTGAGCTTGAGGTGCAGTTCAAGAGTCAAGCAAGTCCATGCCAGGCGCGCGAGCCTGTGCTTTGATGAAAGCTGGAGGTTGTTGTAGCACCGTTGCCTGCATGCACTGCATGCTGCTTGCAATGTGATGCGAAAGGGATGAGCTCGGGATGTGGCAAACCACAGTATTGTCATTGTCCTTGGTTCTCTTGGTATTCGATCTGGAGCTGATCCGACTCTCTCGAATGCAACATTCGGATCGAGGTCATCTGTCCTATACATATTTGACAAGAGTTTGAAAAATGATTGTATAGAACATGCAGAAAACAAATTCCAAAGTCAATGAAACTTGACTGAGAACCTGCTCCAACCTTCCCTGCCCCATCCTGATTCCACGGCGACGGCAAATTGGAAGCCAGCCGCCACTTGCTGCGACTCAGCTGCTGACGGAGCTCCAAGTGCTCGCCCTGAAGGCAACTCAGTGACGTAGCTGCGATACACTTTTGCCATTTACATCTGGAGTCGACCGGACTCGATTCTTAAAAGATACAGGTGCATATAGATGTGTACATATGGACTTATAGAAAGAGAGAGAGAGGGGGAGAGAGAGAGAGAGAGATCTACGTTCATCCTGAAATAAATAGAATGTGTTTTTGTGGGGGAAGTTTTATTCTTCAAAAAAACCCAACGTTTTTGCAATCCTTTTATTCGCATGAATACGAACCCATAGATAAAACATTTGGGTCCAACCCTCCAAATCAAGAATAGGTACCAGGATTTGGCCAGATACTATGCGGTTTCAGGACCTAAAACATGTTCTTGGTTGAACCCAAAACATGTGCGGCAAGAATTGAAGAGTAAGGTCCCGGATTTTTGTATTTATAAATCCATATTCTATCTAGGTCGGCGGTCTGGGGCTTTCTTCTTTGCACTTCAGGATTTTCTATCTGCTCCGAGACGATTAAAATGCAGGTACAGAAAATCTAGTACTGAAACAAAGACGAAAGAGTAATGCATAACGGAGAGCAATGCATTTCTGTGCATACTATGAGTGAGACCTCCGGTATGCGGAGGACTGCCCCCAAAAGCAGCAACCTGATGTTTTCACATCGTCAATTCGGATATTGTAATCGACCCATGCCCATGCACAAATGATTCACCATGCATGCAGCATGGCTGCGCGGTTTCTGTCAAAGAAAATTCTACATGTTACAGCCGGGGGAGGCCGGGGAGGCGATGATTGTTTAACATTTGGGAAGGATAAGTTGGCTACAATCAGCAATGACCAATCAACGATCTAAGAAGTCGATTATGATCTGTTGAATCCATTGAATCCACTGGGAATTACGTTGCTTCCAGTGGTGACAAGTCCAGCCACAGCGAGAACAATGCGACTCTGAACGAGGGAGGACAGAGCCTTGGGAACTCGGACTGCATACTCCACGTTCAGCATTGGAGCATCATCCTTGGGTCATTGGGCGTGGCTGACTTCACTCCGTTGCAGCCAAATAGTAGCGCAAATAGGTGACATCATTCTGAGTGAATGTGCATGATTTTGCTTGGTGATGAATTCTATTCTGCAATCTCCTGGGTTTCCACCTATGCTTTGCATCCATGTCTCGAACTTCACAGCCCATGCGGCAAAGTGCACCAGGCGGCGTGGTTCGATTCCAAGCCTCGGGACAAGTTCCCCATGCTCCGAGTCTGATTCCCAAGGGCTGACTTGTCGATACAGAGTGGAACCTCCCAGGGCCTGTTGCCTTAGGCTAGTTCACGTTTGGGTAGCTATCCGTTATGGTAGATATAACTCAAAGATGTGGATGGCTTATGAACTTATGAACCAACGGGGTGCCAAGGGGGTGCCAGCTTCCACTTCGTTATATAATGATCATGGTTCAAAGTGGTTAACCCGGCTTCTTTCTGCTTTGACAGAGAATCGCCCATAGAGATTCGAAGACTTCGGTAGCAGCAAGACACCAATCGACCAGGTAGCGATTCTGAAATGCAGTGTTTCAAAGCTGTCTGACTTGGCCATGTGAAAGAACTTCTACTTGATTGCTCGTCATCATGAACCTGCCATGCGACGCTGTCAGAAACAGGAAGCAGAATCGAAATGGAAGGGCGGAGCAATTATATGCATTTGAGGGCAAAGTCGTCTGCCGATTGTGTTTTCTTGAGCAGCTGTTCCCATCAGCTTGAGGATGCTTGAGGCTTGGTTGGAATAAGATCCGAACATATACAAACACTTGCAGTGGGTTTCACGAGCCAAGCCTTCTCCACTGCTCCGTGGCTAGCACTCCGGACTATCTTCTTCTCACCTTGCGCTCTGGGTTTCGGGAACGCACTTTTGCATACAACTCAGTGGCACAACTTCTGGACGGCCATCCAGAGAAAAGAGATGAAACACCTTCGGCTAGACATGGAAGAGAACTAGCGCAATCTTAGAGAATTAAAATCAAAATCTATTTTGGATTGAAGCAAATGAAAGCCTCAAAGCACACAGATGACGGGATCAAGTGACTGGGTTCCAATAAATGGTCCGTATGATCCAAGTGGAAGCTCCGGACCTGGCAGCAATGCCATGCACTGCAAAGCAATGGCATGCAATGGCCATGGACGTCCACGGATGTCCATGGATGTCCACAGTGCAGTCCAGAAACTGGTGGCCCACTGGATGCTTCAGCGCGGTCTGCTGGTGAATCCATGTCTTCAATGCTAGCCTTGGCGACAGCAAATTCGTTGGCTTCAGGGCTGAACATCAATCATCTTCTTGGGGGAGCTGCATCTCGCGGCCGACTCCGCTTCACAGCAAAGGTGTACATCGTGTCCCATCGTGTCCCATCCGAGCCGCAGAGTCTTTCCATCCTATCTTCACGGCATCATCCTGACCGCCCACACGACACACAGCAGATTACCTTGCAATGCTGCAAGTCCCTTGAAACCGATCCAGTACCAACCATGAACTGTGCTCAATCGTCTGCTATCGTCACTATGAAGCATCAACTTGAGCTAACTTTGAGTTACCAAGTTAACCAATTAACCCTCGCTCGCCGCCCAAAGATCGTTCCATGACTCCCCAGGCACCGCCTCTCCCTCTCCATCGTCAATCGCACCGAGGGGAAGCGCTGAGAGTCGCACTGCCTCTGCGACCACCAACTCGCTCTCGCGCTCGGAAAGCCTCCTGGTGCCCCACCCAGCTCAGTCACTGCGCCCAGTCGATAGTAAGGACCTTAAGAAATCCGAGGAAGTTAGGAATTTAAGGAAGCCCCAAAGGGGGGAACAACATGAATGTGAATCCTTGGTTTCAGCCCAATGTCCTGGGCGGATTTGCAGGTGGAACAGCTTCGACCGCTACTTGCTTCACCTGCGGTGAGCTCTCCACCTGCGATGAGCTCTCCACCAAATCCAGCTTGCTATGGCTTCGGGATGCCCACATCTTCGGCAGTTTAATGCTGAAGCTGCACTCCACCAGGATTAGGAGCCCTGGGCGGGAGCTGAAGTCCAGGGACCTTCTGGATTCCTCTGGTGAAAGCTGACGCCACCAGGTGATGATACAAAAAGCTTCTGTGATTCCTTTCCTGTCGTCCAAGTATGTCTAGGTTGGTGGTACTATATAGATCTTCGATTCTTTGTTGCCAGGAGATGCCACACCATCTCCTTCTCTATTCTTCCGCAAGTCCATGCAGAACAAGAAACTGCAATTTCCGATGAGCTCGAAAATGAGCCCCAGAAGCACCTTGCTGTTCCCAGGGGCCAACCTACTCACCAACAGCACAAAACACATAAGTGCCAGCGCAACCGAATGTGATACAGCCACTTTCAACCACTGATAGCCCAGCTGGTGCCCATCAAAGAAGCCCACATCTACAGCTGACATGTTTGGAAGCAGTCAGATAGCTTTCCACGCAGAACATCCAAGCAATCAATAGCCTATTCCATGTTTTTGCTCAAATTTGCAGCTGTGAGTCAGTGGCGCTGACGACAATGCTCAAACCCAACACGAAGAACTGCAAGGTGTTGGGTGCACAGCCAAAGCCTGTGATGCACATGACAGGAACTGCCGGATGTCATCAAGACTCATCAAAGACTGGCCCTCGCCAGCCCTTCGCAACTGAAAAATCTGATTGAAACGCCTGCAGGGTGTTGAAACATGGTATAGCAATTGAATTTGAAACAACAAGCTGTAAAACTGATCCACCGCAGGGTGGCGCTAGCGCCTTCAAATACCACCTGGGTGGCACTGGCACAGACCTGTGTCCCATCTTGCGTCTCGATCAACGCCTGGACCTGGCATGAGCCAAGAAGCCGGGTACTAGCAGCATCTCCTTGTCCACCATTCCGTGATTTTTCGTGGCTATTCACTTTTCTATCATTAAAGCTACGGACTATCAGTGTGTTTCCATGGTTTTTCATTACTTATAGTGATGGTTTTTAGTGATGGGTTTTTAGTGATGATTGACAAGCTGCTTGTCAGCTGGCTTTTTCCACGACTGGTTAATGGTAATGGCAATGGTGATTGGCTGTAGTGATTGGTTACTCCGTGAAATCTCCATAGTGGCATTGCCTATACGTTTAAGGAAGTTGAATTCATAAGTTGCTGTAATTATACTTTAATTAAAGTTCATATACTTTAAAATACGTTAAACACTTCAATTTCATTCAATTTCCTCCTTTGCACATTTGCCCCATCCTGCTGGCCACTTCTCAGCCGGGGGTTCACCTGCAAGGTGTCTCCAGTTCCAAAGTCGCCACGGCCACCGAGAATGACTTGCAGTCTGCAGTGAGCCTAGCAACTTTCAGAAGTAGTCCGACTACTGTAGTCGAGTCAAAATCAGTGGTGTGGAGTCAATGAAAGGAACCATGAGGCACTGAGTTACTTTCAACTATGTTCAATGGACCAATGTGGGCTTAGAACGACCTTGATGTTTAGTGGCACTGAGGCCAGTGGTATCCAGTGGCCTGGTCTTCTTCATTGCAAGCCAACTCCACACAGCTGTGCACTGAGTCTTGGCCCATGGTCACCAGCTTCACTTGGCCAGCGAAGATCTGACCTCACAACTCACGGCTGCGTGGCAAGCGTTGCAAGCGATCGGTACTGAAGGAACCGTTTCACCGCACCAAGGTGCCATCTCGGACCAGTGAAGAGGCTTCCACTGTCACAGAGTCACAGCCACCTGTAACAGCAGCTGAACGAGTTGACCGTGACAACACGGCCATTCCAAAACGGCAAATCACATGACTTCAGCGCCTGGTGCGGTCACAAAATACACAGAGGATCTGCTTTTGCCCGGTGCCAGCGACAATCCATTGGAAGTGCCCCATGTCGCCAAGTTTTCGCTGGGGCAGCAAGCTACTGCACCTGCTGGCGTGTCCGACATTGCAGGACATGCATCACCTTAGACACCAAGGACTTGCTGACTCGTGCAGTCAACCTCTGATGGGCCACATCCCGAAGTAAAAAGCACTGCTGGTTGATATATCTCAATGTACTGTGGCCGTGCAGCAAAGTTGCATCGGATATTCCCTTCTATGCGGCTCACGGATCCAGCCGGGCACTGTTCGCACTCAGGCATGCCTTCTCTCCCACCGCTGGTGCCTGCTGGGCAGGCTTGGCAATCTGCCAATGCTGTGCCCCCACGAAAATTCAGGAAGCTTCCAATTGGACAGGCCTCACGCATACAAGAAACGTAGATCCGTCTGCTTGCTTTGACATCCGAATCCAAGAAGAAATTTCATCGTGGTGGCAATCAACAACTAAAAACTGCCAAAATGATGGTTGACAATCGTTGATTGCCATGTAATGGTAAATCAAAGTGGGAGTGTCCGCACACGGCACTACTCCCCAAGCCTGACATTCAACAGTTGGCAACTGGTCCTGGTCATTGAATGTGCCGGGCCAGCATTTGAAGCACTCCGTCTGCCCGAAGTATTCCACAAATTGCCCCAAGGGACAAGGATGACAGACTTGTTCAGGAGTACTATAGGTACCAGCCGGGCATGGGCCTTAGTGAGAAACCATGCGCGCCTGGATTCTGTGTCCAACTTTAAGACTTTGGGGTCTGGTCCGGTATTTGAGGCCCAGGGGAGAAAACGAAAGTGAAGGCTTTGAAAAGTGCGAATAGGTCCCGAACAGAGGCTTGAACTTGAAGCCAACCCTTGACTGGGAGGTGAGGAGGAAGGGAGAGAGGGACCTGAGGGAAGGGGATAAACGAACCATGCATTCAGGCATGGGACTGGCTGTAGCATTGGTAAAGCAAAAATAAGTGAGCTAGCTACGAGTGGCGCAAGGGCGGGTAAGGCTGTAAGGTTGGTGTACTTTGGGATTTCCTGTTTATCAGATCCAGCGAGTCAGGAATCAGACACCGCTGCTTGTGACCCAGGGCCTGTCACAAAAACACGGATGGCTGGAGGATTTGGCGGCTTCTGGTCGAACCTGGATGGCTTGAGTAGGAGCCAAACATCCGATCTCACAGTTTATCCTGGCACCTTTTAAGCCTCAAGATTTGGGAATCCTCATCATGTCCCTATTTTTCACTCTTGCAGCTTGCCCTACGGCTAGCGGCTAGCTCAAACGCAGTGGATCTGATTTGGCCCAAAGGACTTTTTAACTGCTATGATTAAGTCTTAATCAACAGCTTCACCGTGCTTCACCACCAAACCTTGCCCTTTGGCATCTACAAATGTTGCAACGATTCTCGTCTCCATCAGCTGCTGCAAGGCCACTGCACAAAGCACTGCCTTCATCTGCTGCGAGGCCAGGGAGGCAAGGCTCACACGTCAAGGCGGACGTCGCGCCCAACTCTTTGCTGGCTGTACCGATCGAGCAGGGGACACAGGCCTCTGGCCCTGTCGCACCCTGCACCTCCAAGGCCGGCATGGGTGCAAGGAGGCAGGCAGCGAGAATCATCACATGTCTTAAAGTACTTATCTTTATCAATTTATCGATTTACCTATTTACTTACCTATTCATCTATTTATCTATCATTCATCTGTTCATTTATTCGATTATTTATACACATGTATTGCAATAAGATGCTACAATATATTTCCATTAATAAAAATATATAACTTATCATTCTTATTTTCCTAATACTATTCCTATTATCATCATTACCACTATATAGTCCGGTCTGTGGCTTTAGCTCTCGGGAAAGTCAAGTGAGCAAAAGTTTGCGCCTCACAAACCCACACAGCTCGCCTCGTTATAGCTGCCCATACCGCACTTCAAGCAGGAAGATGTGTCGTTGTGCCTCAGGACGTCCAGCACTCAACGTAGCCAATGAGTTCCCACTGATCCCACTGGCGCTTCGGTGACTGGTTCAATCCAGGTTGCCCATAGGTTCCCGCTGTGCAAGGCTCACACGTGGACATGCCCGATGACCCTGCGAAGCTACCCAGCACACATGGTTCGCAAACAGTCGCACCAAAACCGCTGATCTTACCAGGAGAGCACAGTTCCTTGGCTGAGTTGTCAGGCTTGAAACAGGCAAATGTAACATGCCATGTGTCCAATGTTTCCAAGGAGGCCCCAACATGCCTTCAATCTTGCAATTTTGTCGGGATGGTGGGATCGCATCCAAGCTCATAGCCCAAGGATCACAAGCGCTGGAGCCTGCGTTGCTGAAGGACCCAGCGGCACAGCCAAAGCACTTCGAGGACGAATCGGCTCCAGGCACTTCAGAGAAGGTACCGGCTGGACACCTCGCAGCCCCAAAATCTTCGAGTGCTATGTGATTCCCCCATGTTTCTCCCGTTCTTCCCATTCTTCTCCTGTTCTTCCCATTCTTCTCCTGTTCTTCCCATTCTTCTCCCATTCTTCTCCCATTCTTCTCAGTCTTCTCCCATTTTCCCCCTCATCCTGCCACCACTCAGTCTTAATGCGCAGAACGATACAGGGAGACAAAGAAACTCAACCAAGCCACTCTTCGCAGGCTGAGGAGTTCGCAGCAGCTACTGCTGTAGAGAAGCTGCCAAGTGGACAAGCAGAGCAAACGGTGCCATTCTCAGCGTAGGTCCCAGCATCGCAAGGGATGCCTGCTGTCATGAAGCTGGCATCGTTCGGCTGATAAATAGCTTGTGATTGAACTTTTCGAATCACCCGCACTGCATTGAAGATTCCACACTTCTCTCTGGACTTTATGCAGTAATTTTATCTGGTGGGGTGAAGGGTTGCCCTACCCGTTCTTGATCGTTTCCGGTGTTCAAGCGCGCCCAATACCCTGTGCATCGGCAAGTTAGGCCTAGACGGCCATGAGACCAAGCTACAACTGCTTGCACCAGAAACTGCCGAAACGTAGCCCTCAAAACAGGGAGAACAAGCAACGTTCCCGCTGCCAGATGCAAAGAGTCCTCAACAGCGGAAACGGCATCAAATCGTATCAAATCACCCCATCAAAACATGATGATCATGATCACCCAAACCAAAAGCATGCCGACTTTGGCGAAGAATCTCGTGAATTTGGAGCACAGTCCTGCTTCGCAATCACTACACAAGGCTGAGCCAAAATCACTTGCCGTGCCCGGTGGGCATTGCAAGCACTCATCACCTCACGGAATTTGCAGAAAGCAAGGCAAGCATGGGTAAGCATAGGCAAGCATAGGTAAGCCCCTAAGCCATGGTTTCCACAACAGAAAGCCCCTCAGGCTCGCACTGCTACTGATGCCCGATTGGTTTGAAAAGCTGCCGGCCGCACAGGGATTGCATTCGCTCATGCCACTCAAGTTTCCGTAGAAACCCAGGGGGCAATCCTGGCAAACACCAAAGTCTGTAGCACCTGACCTGCGGCGAATGGGAAGGATCACACACTCAAAGCACTCCAAAAAGTCTCCAAAAAATCTCCAAGGTGATGGCTGATGATGGCTGATGACTGATGATGGTGAAGTTTTGGACCCAAGTTCCAATGTAAAGGTCCCCAGCTTAGCCTCAGCCTGGCAGCCGGGCGGCCTGTTTCCAAAGGATCCGGGTTTGCAGGTCTCACACTCCGTGCTCCCCGACTCCATGCTATAAGTCCCAGCAGAGCACTGTCTGCACCTCGCAGTGAGGGGGATGATGGAGTGAATTTTAATGACCGATGAGCTTAATCGCCTGATTAGTATTGATTAGTAATGAATGTTAACAATGATATCAATAGCTAGTGGCCAGTGCTGGTGAATGATGACCAATGATGGCTCATGAATCTTATATAGTTTCTGATGGAGTTAATACAGGAATTAGCTACTAACTTTTTTGGTACAAATGATTGTTGTAAATTAGTAAGAAGAATGAATATGTTCGTAACAAGGTCAGTGGTCGCAGCGAAATGTGAGAAAAATAAAATTGGAGAGTAGGAAAACACCAGCGTCCGCATGTGCAACATTTGGAGTGCCTCATGGTATGCTGGACCTCACATTGATCAGCTTTTCGGTTCATCTACCGCATGCGACATAAGTGCTGCACACGCCAAGGAAGCAACAAGGAAGCAACAAGGAAGCAACAAGGAAGCAAGACTATCCCTGCTTCGTGATCAGGACATCCACCCACATCCACCTTTGCAGCCCAGGAACTGAGTCATGCCGACAGAATCTGCATATTCGCCTCGCAAAAGAAGGGTGAGGCCCCCACAGGCAGAAAACAGTCTCACAGTTCAAGATGAGAGGAGAGTAGATCTGTCAACGTGGCCTGGAGCACAACGTCCGCAGGTCCAAAGTTCCTCACTTGGGACGAAGCCGCACTCGTCCATGTTGGAAGGAGATTGCATCGTCAAGGACCTGACGCGATTTCAATGGATATGCGGTGGCCATTCCTCCGTGTTTCCAGGAGCTCAGAAACTGTACCCCCGGCCTAATTTGCAAGCCCTGCGTTGATGCCCAAAGCCGCACCAATGAGCTTCCCTGAGGAAAACTGAGCTGAGGTGAATCGCTGGTCGTTTGCCAGAGCCCCTCCGCCACGTTGAAGTTCCAACCCACTGGAGCACCACCTCCAAGCTGCAGCTCCAAGAGCACAGATTCCGAGGATCCCAGCCATACCTACCAACGAAAACGTTGGAGTGCTGCACGGAACAAAGGATGGTCTTACTTTCTGTGAATTCTGAGTTCATCATGCTACAGCTGACACACCCTCCCCATGGCTGCCTCAACTGTGAAGTTCACGCTCCGAGCAGTAGCACAAGCAGCTTCAAATGTCAAACTCCCCGTGCAGTCACACTGCAGCTCCATGGAGGTTGCATCCACCGCAGTAAAACTTTCCACCTCGCTGGAAGCTGTAGCGCTCACCCTAGGATTCAGCTGCTGGGTAGCAGCGGATCCCAAGTCGCAGGGGGTGCACTCTGTGGCGCCCTCAAAGCTCTCTTCCTCAGCGCAGAGATGAGAACCAAACCATTGAACTCATGGAATGAAATCATAAAATGAACCCAGAAAATGAGCTCAGGATGAACCTCAGCATAAACTCCTCGAACCATTCCGGAATGTTCATATCGCAAACAGCGGCAACCCATGGCGCTTGGTATGGCTACCTTTTCTTCATGTGTAGGCTATTTGTGTGGGTTTGTTGTGGCTATCCCTGTAGTTGCCGGATTCCCTTGAACCGTGCTGATCAGCGTCACCCCGTTCACACAAGCGACACCCAGAGCTATCTGCGCTCGCCACCGGATTGTACCGGCCACGTTCGCACGGGAGGCAGCTTGCTACCTCGCTGGAGACGAAGACGAGGTAATACCCTCAGCACAGCGAGGTGCATGGCACACGCAACTCCTGTGAAACCATCCTTCCCTTGGTGCCACTGCGCCCCTGCTTCAATTGAACATATTGAACAGCCCAGCCTGGAATGCATTGAGCACACTCTTGGGTATTGCAGTCACTTTGCTCTTCATAGTCACCCAGACATGGCGCACCACCATTCTGCTCCGGCACTGTCACAGAGCGCGTTCGTGTTTGATTCCCACCGTTGCACGGGCGGTTGCATTTGCTCCAAGAAGACCAGTCAGAAAGCTCACAGTTCACTGGCGTGCTTGTAACAGTGCTGGTGTAGCTTCTAGTTGTAGTGCTTTGTGTGGTTGAAGATGTGTCGGTCAATGTCCTCACAAAACAAAGGCTTCTGGAATCGACAGGGAACTAACATCAAATAGCATCTATAGCCGAGAAACACAGTTGCGGTTGTTGTGGTGGTCAACTCGACCTTGAGCTGAGAAGCAAATGTCAAATGTCCTCAGAGGTCCTCGCTGCTCCTTGTCACTTACCGGTCTGAGGTTCCCGACATGTTGTGCACTGCTGACGGTCATGCTGATGTTGGAGTTGCTCAAGGCTTGGTTGATGCTTTGGGTCAGGGCGCTAGACGAGGAAGACAAAAGCCTCATCACAACGCAGAATTTCTAGTTTGTGTGTGTGTGTGCGTCTCGCCCGCACTGAGAACATATAGAATGCAACAAGCCGTGCGTTTTCTGATGGACACTGAAGTCAGACAAGTGACGAGTGATCCACGGCCTCAGTTTCTGAAAGCCCAGAATGACTGCAGAAAGCATGTCATTGCTGAAACGCAGGCAAAGATTAGCACGACTATCATTGCGAAGCAGGAAGCAAGGCAATACATGCTGCTACTTTGGGTAAAGCTCTGTAGGGACCAAAGCCCTAGGATAATTGCAATTCACCACGCAAAACATGGCTTAGAATTGAACTTTTAAACATGTTCAAGGCGTGCAGGCGGTGATTAACATTGACAGGAGCCGGGGGGCAGTTCACTCATACACATTGCTCAGAATTACGATTCTTATAAGTCCATGTTTGTCATGTTGTCATGTTGGTCATCAGCTGGGGGGTTCCAGACATGGAAATCCCAACTGGCTCCTCCTCCCAGTTTCACCCTTGTTGCTTGTGAACGATCATTTGCTAGGCATAAGCAGCATAACCAGAACCGTTGTTCAGCGTCAGCCTCCGGAAGTCATGATGTTTACCCTTTTACCATCCGCCAATGCCACGCCAGCCCATGACTCAATGACCTTTTCCAAGCCGCTGATCCCAGAGCCACCGTGGCCACATAGTTGACCACCACTTGTCCAGAGGACAAGCGCCGGGACGCCGAGGATGGAACGTTGGCCATGATCTCCAGCAGCTCAATGGATTCCTAAGCAGCTCAGGGGCTGGTAACACCTTGGGGCAAAAGACACAGGGGCTGTGAATAGTCTGCCGTTTGAGATTGGTCAATGATGGCTAACAATGGCTGATGGTTGATGACTATTGGGAGCACTCACCATCATTCACCCCCAAAGGATTTTGAAGCAAATACAGATTTCAAATACATGCAATTCAAGGGTCTGGCTCTAAGTCGTCAAAAGGGTCAGCAATTCCTTGACGCAAGGCCTGAGAACCTTCCTCCGTTGCCAAAGCCTCTTGAGCAGCATAAGGATCCGTCACGCCCAGAAACAGCTGTCCGTTCAGGGAAATTTTCGACCTGGCTCCAAGTGACCAAATTCCTCCCCACTGATGTCATGCAACCACTTTTTGAAGGTAAACAATCAAATCGAAATCTTTTTTAAGGCACTGACACGGGGGTGGTGCTGAAGGTGACAGTCCTGCGACACTTGCTCGCAACAAGCTTTCCACCCAAACACACATTTGACTGGTGCAGCCCACACTGTTCGGCCCATGTAGTAACGTGAGGTGATTCTAGATGGCAACTCTGGAGCCACCCCCTCTTTCACGTCCTGGTTGTGACAGAGGTTGTGAGCATTGTCTCAGTCACAGACCTTGAAGCAGGCAAAAAAGTTCTGCAGCATCATGCAGCTATTGCAGGCACAACAGGCTATGAACAACCAGCTTGGACAGGAGTGTTGTGTTGCAGTGGCTTTTCTTGGATTGAGCTGTTGGCGTGTGTGATGTCTGTGTAGCAGTAGTCGTGGTGGTCATTTCCTCACAACGTCACTGTCGAGCATCCATTCTTGAATTGTGCACCGGTCACATTCACCCACACAGCGCGCTTCGGTTTCAACCGTGACTCCGCTTCAGGAAAGACAATGCAAATCTCCCAGCCGGACTTGGAGACAGAGTGATCTGAGGCCCATGAGATCTCCATGTCATCTTCAACTTCTTGCTCTGGAGGGCCTGCACAGCACAGCCACTGGCCTGCCACTGCACACAATCTCTGGGACCTGTGCTGCCACTGAATGCAGAACCATCTAGCGTCAGAAAGTCGTAGCCACGCTCCTGAGCAACTCAGCAGCACAACTGGTTGCATACGCACTGGGGGGGGGCAAATTCGTTATAAGTTGATTGTAAAGGATTTGCGATTGAACTAGCTAGATAGGTATACCAGAACTGGTATTCTACCCTGGTTATATCCTCGCTTCACATTTTGCTGGGATCCGCAGGGACCCCGACTATGAAAGAGGACCAGATTTGAGATGAGCTTTGAGCGCTTTGAGCCAAGTATCGGTATCAAAGTGCTTTACCTGAAGTTGCCCTCCAGAAGCACGGCTTCCGATCTTCAAGGTGCACACCTGGTTGTTTCCATAATCTTCCGGATAGCCAGGGCCTTCAGTCACTTGAGCTGCTCATGCTCACCAGCCCCGAAGCAGTGTTTGACTTTGGCTTTCCAAACGTAACAATTACATATGTATAAATATACCTCTATATATATATATAGATACAATAAGGTTGGCCAACGGACAATGCAGGCCTAGCGCTTTGCTGATTACAAGCGAGAAATGATTGTGATGAATATCTGTGTGCTTTCAGGCATGAACAAGAAAATCATGGCGGAACAGAACGTCTGTGCTGAGGAAAGAAGAAAGGAGACAAGGAGGGGGCGACATGCCGCATGGAGATTTACGGGAACCACGTGGGAATCAAGCCGTTTGCAGCGAGAATCATGGTGGAACCCAGAGCGAGCGAGCCGGCTGGTGCCCCCCGGAATGAGTCGACCGAGCGAGAGGGTGCTCCGATCACCCCAGACGCTGTGCTGAGACCCCGTAGCTACCCCGGTCCAGTTTGGGGTAAAAACATGAGGAGTTTCGACAGATGCAGGCACACTGTTGGTCTCCGGTGGCGGGTATGGGGCGCACTTAGGGCAGGTGAGTATGCCCACATCTGGAATGCAAACAGTCTATGCAAGAAAAACACTAACAGAAGGCATCATCTGTCAAAAGAACATCCAGATCCATTCGGAAGGCAATGGTTGGCAAAATATTTGGGTCCCCCCATGCGACGTTGATCATCTACTACATGTAGTGCTTGGCAGGTCAAACATGTGGGATGCTGTTTTGTCCAAGCGTTGGGGATGCAACTTTGATTGAAGGAAGTGCCTCCCAAAGATGCAGGACACCAGTTTGCAGATATTACGTGGGTAACCCTCTGGGGCCAAATATGGAAGATACATGAAGATGCATGGAGTTCTGTGAAGGGATACCCGGCTGTGTGAACTGTGCGGCATGGCAAAACGTAGAAATTGATCATTACAAAGTCTGGCAACTCCACCGCCCCGAGGCCAATATGTTCAGCTGTGGGACTCCAACTGCATTTCAGGTCTGTGCCGCAGCTTCCCTCTTCGACAGTCCAAAGTGGAAGGTGGTCACAATATTCCCATTCGACCTCCGGGTCCGTCGTGAAGCACCAAATCCTCAAGCACTCACTACCCATTTCGCCAAGGAGATCCAAGGAGCAGCTTTGCCTTGGCATTTCGCTGGAGCTGGCATGCAGCTGAGCGTCGTATCTCGCGATCCACCGGGATTGCGGCAATAATTCTCGGCCAAAGAGGAATACTCGGAGGGGTTGTAAATCCCCACATTGTGAACCGTATCCTCATCCCAGTGTTGGCAAGTCTTTGCGCTCCTGCAGCCAAACATACAGATCCATTGCAAACCCCCTGCTGGGGCAAATGTACGTACAGCAAATACATCAGCGAAATGGCTGCAATCATATGTCATCATCAAACATTTCCTCTCACAGACTCGCGCTAGGCACTTCTACGCTCCTGGTTCTTGTTTGACAGCCTCTGTAGTCCTCCCCGTTTCCTGTCATCTTCTCGTTTGCAGAGCACATGTCCTGTCGCAGATGGTACCAAGACTTCAAAGACTTGGGGGCACCTGGGATCGGTTCACGGGGAGGCACTTCAAGGTACCCAGGTGTCCCCAGATGTCCCCCCGGAACTTTTCAAAAGATGCGCTGGCGCCTGTACAAAGCCATACACTGCTTGTAGTGACGCAGCCCTAACTGCTTCAAATTTTGGACTACGGAATTTGCCTATCTTGGCATTCAGACCTGACAGCATTGGGTTGCAGAAATGACCATTCCCTGCATTCGTTTTGTATTTCTTACCGACCAATTGGATAGTTTCAAGTTTCAATCATGTTTGCACTTTGGTATCGACCATGGCCGGTGCCCACATCTCATTATCCGACCCTGTTCAAAGGAAACTGAATACACTGGACCCATCTGGATCTCAAAGACTGGAAAGAGAAATTCACAGCACTCTCAAGACACTCTACTGGGCAAGCTCAAAGAATTGTCAGCGCAACGCCAAGAGAGGGAGATCCATTGACCAAAGTCCCGCAAACACAAGATGCTGAGCAACCTGCTTCGAAACATACACCCAAAAAAGTCTGTACTTGGCATTGCCATGATCCAAATACACGCTACATACCTCTACGTCTCGCTACTTATTGACAGAAAAAACTAGTAACTAGCCGATGCAACAAGCCGCTCGCACTTGTGCCGATGCTGCTCAAAAAAGAGCTTGCTGCAACCAGTCAACCAGGCTATCTCCTCCCTATTCTTCACATTCAATGCAATGTTCCCCAGTATGCCTGTTTGATGGCCCTGAATGGTCGCAACAAAGGTTCGACTTGATGCACGAAGCATCACAAATAAACTGGCTGGAGCAGGAAAAATGCTTTCTAGTCCACTTTCGGCTTCTGTAGGTTCCTTGGTTTCCCCTCAAATTTGTACTACCAGGTTGCTACATGTTGCTACCATGGCTCAGGATGACTTGAAGATGGACGTCGCATCAAGGAAATGCTCCAATGTCGCAATCTCCCTTGGAAAGGAGAACTTCAACATGCTTCAAGCCTCCTTTGGAGGGATGAAGTGAAAGGATTGAAGGATTCAATAAGGCAAGGTCAAACAGAGTCTAACTACCAAGCATCACCTTGGGAGATGCTAATCGCCGTGGTGTGCATGAATGCAAGCCGATAGCTGGAGGCCACTGAGGCAGTCATGCCACGTTGGTTAGCCATTCATGCAGCTAGTTCTAAATGCGGGGAAGTTCTATCAACATCAACCTCCCGCAGCTTCAAGGTTGTCTGCATCACACTACTCAATTCCTGAACCCAAGTGACAAAACAAACAAGTGGACTGTCACCTGTGTTTGCTGCCGATCTATCTTTGTGGGTGGAAATTGAGAGCGGAGCACTGTCGCAAGGTCTAAAACTACGGCATGTCTTCAGAGCGAGAAGGATGAAGAACCGGGGTCGCGACAGCCCGACCTCACAGAACAGGAACACTTTGTCGTCAGCCTAAGGTTGCACCTACGTGGGCCAACATCAAGTCGCACGATTTCCTTTCACCAACGGCACTTTTGGTTTCTTCTTCGTCTTCTTCTTCTTCTTCTTCTTCTTCTTCTTCTTCTTCTTCTTCTTCTTTTCTTTGGTGGTGGTGCTGCTGCTGCGGCTGCTGCTGCCATGTTGAGGGTACTGTTATTATTGTTGCAATCATTTCCCTAGCATTACCCAGCACAAAGTGTTATTATGTATTGTGATCCTTGGATGGGTCAGATGCCCCAGCACTCTCCATCAGTAATCATCTCAGCTTAGATTACCATTGTGACTTGGCAGTTGGAGCATCACATCCGTTATGCACCTGGGAGGCAGCGGCAACTTCGGGGCAGAAGGCAAGGCCAACTCAGACAATTCCTGGAGCCAGCAACACGACATGGTTCAACATGCTTTCTTCACACTGAAAATGTGAACCAAATCAATGGAAACCAATGGCCATGTGCATTTGAACATGATAAGGTCCTCTGAAAGTGGTGCAGGGTTCTTGGCACTTGGCGAAGGTGGCACCGTGGGGAAATTCACTTTGGAATTGCCACGACGTAGGCCTGACATGGACCAGCAAATCATAGCAGTAATGACAGGGGCTTAGGGCATTCCAAATTCCAAATACAAAGTATGCCAATCGATGCAAAGAAACAAAAACGAAAAACAGCAGCAACAATAAGAATGACGAAACTGATCGCAGCTACAAGAAGTAGAATACAGAAATGAAATGAAACATAATGCCAACATGGCAACAAACACTATAGATAGAAAAGAAACATTATGTTCTGATGAAAAACCTGGAGAAATGGAGACATGTGGCGACAACTGTCCCAAGCTCCAACCTTGAGGAGGTTGGGATGGCGGCTCCGGGTTCTTCGGAATCGGTGGGGGTGGCTGAGTTCCACCCGGCGTGGGCGGTGACGGTAGCAGCGGCTGAGGCGGCGCGGACGTCAAGTCGAACCTGGCGCAGCTGAGCGAAAGGCGACAGGAACCCTACATGGTCAACCAGCAGTGATGGTCCAATGGTCAATCAGTGTACGAAGAAACGGACTAGTAGGAAATCCAAATAAAGCTATGAACCACCCATACTTGCTTGATGGAAAAATGATTTGAAAAAACACTAGCAAAATTCTCATGATTGTGGGTCTCCCACTTGGTGCTCTTCTTTCGTCGTTGATCTGGCAGCAGTTACGAAAGAAACATGGTCCAATTGAAATTGAATAGGTGGGTTGAAATCCTCTCTCAGCGTGACCCCGTTCACACGCATATGGGTCTACATGGGGGCTTGTCTGCGCGCAAGGCGAACTGACGGGCGTATATGCGTGGATGCATGCTTT
The DNA here is from genome assembly GCA_009767595.1 of Symbiodinium kawagutii. Lineage (NCBI taxonomy): Eukaryota > Dinophyceae > Suessiales > Symbiodiniaceae > Symbiodinium > Symbiodinium kawagutii. The sequence continues at coordinate 286,211 of VSDK01026541.1, forward strand.
GTGCTCACATCAAGGTACACATGTGTGTCTGTGTGTGCGTCTGCGGCGGTGTGCGTCCGTGTGCCTGTGCGTGTGATCGGGAACGCGTCAGTGCCATGCATTCATACACTCCTTCAGAAATCAGGTCCCCGTCTTTATCTGCAGCTTTCCTCTATGTTATAGGAAGTCCGCGTGAGCACAAGATAGTACAAGTGTGTAATTCTTGCTCGCTTATGACCCCCTAAATACCTGACACCCTCCCTGGCTCTTCCCCGTGCTGCTCACCTTTCAGAATGCGATGGAGTGCCGCCACTGGCACTTCCCCATGTCTCACTGTCATCCCGTAGCCAAGCTGGGGCAAAAGCATGGCTAGCGTTCCTTTTGCTGGGCGATTTTGTCGGCGATGTGGCATAGTTCACTTCCACATCCTCCTGTTCGCGGGGAGCTTCAATTTCAGACAGGTAGCGGTCAAGCTCCAAGGTGGGTGGTCGCATACCTTTCTTCTTGCTCTTCGGTTTCTGCGATGTGTTCTGCTCTTGGCTGTGCTCTGCAACTGGCAGCGGCTCAGCCTGCCTCTCCAGTTCAGCTACAGCTGGCAATGGAGCTGTTTTCTTTCTGCTCGGGGATGCTGTTCTGTGAAAGTTGCTTGGGGAGCTAAGCGCTGCAAAAAGGGCAGTCGACTCAGTCTGAGTTGGCTCGCCAACGTAGTTCTCTGACAGCACTGGCAGAGATGGTCCTCCCCTCTTTTTAGGTGAACTTGGGCCGCTGCGACGGCTTGGCGAATGCAACTCCCAGCCATCTGCCAGCATGGTCTCAGGCGAGCTTTGCATGGAGTGCGCTGGCGACTGCAAGACGTTGATGGAAGAGATGGACATTGCAGAAGGTGACTGCAGGGGAAGCTGCAATGGATGGGACGACACAGATGCAATGGAACAGGGGGAAGCAAGTGGGGTAATGCGTGACTGGTAGCTTGGAGATCTTGGAGCATGAGAAGGGGATGGAAGTGGTGATTGAATGCTGCAGGCGACAGTTGAATCACCGTCCTCAGCATCTGGGTTCTGAGAGTCGACAGCCTCGCTGAGGTCGAGACCCTCACGAGCACGGCGCCCTGCCGCGACACAAACGGTCGCAGGATTTGAGTGCGCCTGTGTTTTGGGACGCTTGGGCGCCACAGTACCATCAAACTCTTCAATTTGGCAGTTCTTTATATCAACCTTTTCAATCTTGCTCTTCCCAGTTCCTCTTGCCAGGTTGAAGCAACAAAAGGAGCAACAGGTGCAGCCAATGCAGCCTGCAGCGACGATTCCAATCATAAGGGGCCCAAAAGATGCACCTGAGACCAGGAATGACTCCTTCTCTGCCCGGAGCTCATCGCTGAGAAGCAGCTGGCTGGAGCTCTGCGCCACACACTGGCACTCTCGCTTCCTTGAGGGTGGCGGGTCCTCACAATCGATGGCAGGGTCTTCGGCAAGACATGTCACATCTCGCTGTTGGAGTCCAACGCCACTGCTATTGCAAGGCGCTTGTCTTCCCCCATCGGTGTCGTTGGTGCCATTCTTTTCAACGACCTCCGCGCTGCTTGGCTCACGAACAGAACAGCACTGATGCCACCTCTGTGAATCACTTGAACTAAGACTCGTGGATCTCTAAAGCTCCAAACATGGCCCAAATGAAAATGCCGCGCACACATACATGTGAGTGTGCTTGTGTGTAAAACATCTTGTAGACATACATACGTATAGACATTATGTGCCTTTATCCATGCATGAAACTTATGCGTACACAAACGTATGTGACGTGCGCATGTCAGGTTTTTCTTCGGAGCCACTTTCAACTATAGACACTGCAACCCGTGGCCTGTGAACGGCACTCCGACCAGGAGCCCAAATGCCATCCACAGCTTGGAGGGCGCATCACAGTAGCAGGGCAGGGCTCCATAGTCCTGTCATGGCGTGACCCAAGGCTCCAAAATGTCATGTGTTGGCACATCACCCGAACAAAACCCTGGAATTCTACAGAATTCCCCCCATCAACCAGACATGCCTGGGACTGTTGCCCGAGCACATTGCTGATGGCAACTTCGCAGAGATGTTCCCCTTAGTGCGAACAGGGGGTGCAGGTGACAACTGAACAGCTTGCAGGATGCACCAAGAGCTCAAGGCCTAGGGCCTAGGCGTGATATTTCAAGTGGAACAAATATCAGACCCTTTCTGGTGCCTACCCTGGCAGCTGAAAGCTGTGCTATGCTGTGTAATTCCGAGCTACCACATCAGCACACCAAACCCCGCGATAGCGAAGCAATAGCTGCTCGGAACGTGCACACGTCAGACCAGCACCACATACACCCCACTCCTCTGCCACAATAACTGCCTGAGAGCGGGAACAGCGTTGGTTCAGCCAAGAGTATCAAAGGGCTTCCCTTGAGACGCCTAACTATATCGAACTATTTGAACAACTTTCCTTTTCAAAATATTGTCTGACACCAAACTAAACCGGGTATAGCTTGGTACTTCTGTTCTGTGTGCCTGCTTCTGTTGCAAGGTCGGTGTTGTGAGCCGAGCCCGTAGAGGAGTTTCCAGGGCCAAGGTGGTCGACAGCTTTGAAACCAAGTCGGACGGGTTGTCCTGCGAGGCAAGCTCCAAGGGAGGGAACCTTTCTGAAACTTCTCGAGGGACTCGTGAGTCACTCGTGTGAAGTTCCTAGAACTTCACTCAGACTCCTCTAGGGGGAAGTGAAACGAAGTGAAACGGAAGTTCCTCAAGGACTCCTGTGAAACTCCACTTCCAAGGCGGAGCTCACGTGACTTGAGACGACCCGTCCTTCATGGCAGAGACGGCGCTCAGCACACTTGCAGCTGAGGAGAATGTCCCCAGCTCTGAAGACTCGAAGGAGGAGCTCTCACCTGAAATCTCCACAGTTTCAAAGCAGTGACCCAAGCCAGAAGCCAAAGTGATACCGCAACAATTGAATACAATACATGCACTGAATACATTGAATACAGTATTGGATACATTGAATACAGTATTGAGTAGTACATAGTAGTACATAGTAGCACTGTATGCGCTTGCCACTTTGGACATCTCAACTTGTCACCACTTTCCCATGGCGCTCCAGGGCAAGGCCGTCCCGAGCCTGGCAAGATGACCTGAAAGTTCACTTCCAGTGCCAATTCCATCACAGACAGTCGGCGAAGCCCATCGTCAAGCACAGCCGCCATGGTCATCCCAAGATCTGGCAGAAAAACACAAACGCAATGGCTGTGACTGGATGCTTTTCTGCGGCTCTGCAAAATTTAAGGAGTTGCACCCTGCAACTCCCACGAGGCCCCGCCTGCAATGGCCACTCCTTGGCTCGGGAGAGATGGGACGGATCAGCGTTGAGGTTTGAAGGCTGGCTTCGTGGTCTCCATAGAAGATGGTTTTAGCGTACAACAATCCAGATACTTCATCGTGACTAGTTTCAACATCCACTTCATGACCAACAAGAGACAACAAGAGACAACAACCAACAAAATTGGCGAAGACAACCAGCAACAATGATGGCGAATTCAGCAACACAAATTTCCATAAGAAATAATTGTTGACAACTTCTTCTGCATCATTCACGGCAGCTGGACAGCGATCTGGCGCTGCCAACCCCTGGAACCAGCAGGTGCTGCTGAGCTGCTTCTTGGATCCACACCCACGGTACTGGAAATCGAGTCCTGCAGAGAGTCCTCTACGCCAGGCCTGACTCTGCTCTGGCGAATGCTACAGGGGCAGCTGCCAAGTTTCGAAACTGTGCAGATATGCAGCACCAGTACGTGTATTGTACACTTTATGATACTTTATGCACTGATGTATGTGCGCGTGTGTGCGCGTGAGTCTCCAACCTTGTGCTTCCCTTGGCCAAGAGGCGTAGTGTCGTTGACTCCAAGCACGAGCAAGGTGGATTCAATTGTCTGCACATCTTCGGGTTGGCTCATGATCTGCACTGGAGGGCCATTCCTGGGGCTCAACAATCAGACTGGCACTTAGCAGATCTCAATCAACAGATTTAACTTAACAAACAGCCGCTGAGCATCTGGAAATGAACATCCAGATAGTTTTCTACATGTCATATCTTATACATCAGGAGTCATTAGTAGTAGTGGCATGTAATGGCATAGGTGTCAACCGAGTCGCCTGGTCTGCGTCACTGTAGTTTCAGTGAAGGAAGTTGATGTCCAGGTCTGTGACACTGATGTGGTGGAGCTCAGAGTCTTGGAGGTACTGGTGGCTGTGGGAGTCATGGTGCTCGTCAGGGTGAGAGTGATGGATGTTGTACGCGACGCCGTGGTAGTTGTTGTCATGGAACTACTGGTCAGTGTGGCCTCAGTGTCAACATGAAACAGTACATTGACATACTGAGCCGCCAAAGAAAAATTCAACCAATGCAAGGGTCATCGGAAGATTTATGATTTGGCACTCATCGGGAGGTTGCTTCTCAAGGTGTCTGACGCTAAAGTTACAGTTACTTCATGGGTCCGTTGCAAGACATCCAAGGTGCTGTGTGGGTGGTGGCGGTCATGGAGGTGCTCGTTCCGGAAGTGGAGCTGCTAATTGAAGTGCTGGAGGAAGTCAGAGAAGAGCTACCTGTTTCCGTCCGGAATGGAGCTGTAAAAACATGGCGAAGAGCTACTTGTTTCTCGACCTGGCCTGGACTTCAGTAAATCCCCAGCTTAAATCAGCTTCACGTCTCTGCAAGAAATCCTCTTGACATGTCTTGACACTCATGGTGTGCTTCAGAAGCACGGCCATGAAAAAATGATAGGTACAGATTTGACTGACCCTAGGCAAACCGCTGAGGTTTCCAAAAATATTCAAAAGCAACCACTTGAATTATCACCCACCACTGTCTCGAATCTACATGCCAGGGTGCTGGTCAGCGAAATCGTGCTGGTGAATGTCAAGCTAGTTGAAGAAGTCTGGGTTGAGGTGAAAGTTCTACTTGTTGAGGTGGTTACACTTGTGGATGTTGTTGACAGTGTTGTGGTGCTTGATAAGGTTGTGGTGATGCTGGTGGTGGCAGATGTTGAAGAAGTCCGGCTGGAGGATGTGGATGTGAAGGAGCTGCTGGTAGATGTCGAGATGGTGGAAGAAATGCTTGTGGATGATTCTGTGGAGCTGATGGATGTCGTCATGGTGCGAGTGGTCAAGGTGACTGTGCTTGAGCTGGAGCTACTCGTGGTCGATGTCGAGGTTGTTGAAGTTTTTGAAGTTGTGGAAGTGGTGCTGCTGCTGGTAGTGCTGGCGGTGGTTGTGCTGCTGCTCATGGTGCTGGTGGCAGTGCTTGTTGCTGTGTTTGTTGATGACGAAGCGGAGGTCGTTGTGGAGCTTGATGAAGATGAGCTGGAGGAAGTGGTAGTGCTGCTGCTGGATGTTGTTGACTGCGAGCTAGATGTTGAGCTGGTGGTGCTTGTGATTGTACTTGTGATTGAAGTTGTGGATGTTGTACTGGATGACGTTGATGTGGTGCTGGAGGACGATGTTGAAAAACTGGAAGAGGATGAGGATGTACTGGACGCGGAAGTACTGCTCGAAGAAGAGGTTGAGGATGAAGTGCTGGAAGATGTTGTGCTCGACATAGATGTGGTCGATGAAGTTGTGCTGGAAGAAGATGTTACTGAGAAAGTGGCAGTTGCTGTCGAAGTGTCAGTGTCGGTGACTGTGAGGCTTGTTGTGCTGCTCATGCTACTGGAAGTGGTTGATGTCCTGCTGGTGGATGACTCTGTGCTTGTACTGGTGGAGCTGGAACTGCTGGATGTGAATGATGTGGTAGTAATAGTGCTAGTGCCCGTACCGGTGATACTTGTACTGCTACTGCTCGAAGTGGAGCTTGTACTCGTGGTGCTACTTGAAGAGAACGTGCTACTTGTGCTTGTGCTACTTGTGCTTGTGGAAGTTGTCATTGAGGAGCTCGTTGTGATTGTCACCGTGCTTGTGGCAGTATGCGTGGAGCTCACAGTCTCGCTGCTGCTTGTCGAGCTGATGGTGGTTGAGGCTGTGGTTGTCCAAGTGACGGTGCTGCTGGAAGAAGATGTCGTTGAAGAGCTGCTTGTGCTTGTGCTTGACCTTGTACTAGTCACCGTGGAACTGACACTTGTGCTTACGGTTAGGGTACTGCTCGTTGTGGAACTGGTTGTCTTCGTTACTGTCGTGGTCGTGATAGATGTGGTGCTTGACACTGTTCTGGTTGCGGTTGAGCTGTATGATATTGAGGTAGTGCTGGAGGAGGTTGCGGTCTGGCTGGATGTTGTCAAGGACGATGTCATGGATGTGGTTGAAAACGAGCTACTCGTGGTACTTGAGGATATCGTAGCCGTCTGAGATGCACTGGTGCTGGTTGTGGTGCTGGTTGCTGTGAAGGAGGAGGAGGTCGAGCTTGTCGTGCTGGTTTGCGAAGAGGTGAAGCTAGAAGTCTGAGTTCCAGAAGACGTGCTCGTATGCGTTGTGACAGTGCTGGTTGCAGTGGTGGAGGCGGTGCTTGTCGAAGTACCACTGGTTGAAATCGTGCTCGTCCAAGTGGCGGTTTCTGAGACCGTGGTCGATGTGGTTGTATGAGTTGATGATGCTGTCCAAGTGCTTGAAGCTGTGGTACTGAAAGATGTTGTGCTGGAGCCAGTGCTGCTGATCGTTGCAGTTGAGGAGGATGATCTTGTCGTTGTTGAAATCGTGGAACTTGCGGTGCTGGACATGCTCGTGGAAGTATCAGTCGCTGTGCTCGTTGAGCTTGTAGTGCTACTTGTTGAAGCCGTGGTGGTTCTGGTCAGGGAGAAGGAGGTTGAGGTAATGGTTGATGTCGTTGAACTGGTGCTACTTTCAGTTCGGGTTTCACTCGAGGAAACGGTGGCCGTCCGAGAAGTTGATGTGACTGTCGTTGTCAGAGTAGTCAGTGAGGTGGACAGCGTTGACGTCAAAGTGGTCGTTATCGTTGTCCCAGTTGAAGTGCTGCTTGTGCTGAGCGTCTGAGTCATGCTGGTAGAAGACAAGGTCACTGAGGAAGTACTGGAAACCGTCTTTGATGTCCGTGTATCGGTGGAGCTTGTCAGGGTGACACTTGTGATTGTTTCCGTTTGCGATGTCGAAGACGTTCGAGTTGCTGATGTCACTGTCTGAGACGTGCTTGTTGCTGTGGTTTGAGTGAAAGTGGAAGAAGTCTCCGTTGTAGTCTGAGTCACTGGTGCCGGCGGTCCAATCACTTGTGGAGAGCAGTCATCTATACCATCTCCATTCCAATCCGGCCCTTGCGTCGGCTGAGAGCATGCTCTGACAGATTCTGGCTGCGACTCGACGAAAACGCCACCACCACAGGCACAGCAGGCTGTTGGCGCAGTGTGCCCATCGTGCAGGTAGTCGAGGAAAGACCCCCAAAACCATTTCCACCCAGGGCCATAGCCACCTCAGGGCACCAACCAGAGCACAAAAAGTGAACGTTTGAGACATGCAACAATTCCACAGTTGTGAGTTGCAACAGTTGCCATAAGTGCGGCACCCTGAGAAGTACAGTAGAGATTTGAGGCGTAGGTCTGGCAAGTGTCGCCATAGCTATCTCTCCATCCAGGACGGTCAACGCAGGTAGGTGGGCCGGCACAATGCGCATCTTAGACACACCAAGGTTGGCAAAAGCAAGGTGCTTCGAAGAACAAGTTTTCACACTTAGACCTCACACTGCCAAATCAATTCGGCCATTGTCACCGAGGGACCATCATAAGTGCCACCATCGGAGCCACCACAGTAAACTGTCCGACTCTCCTCCCCTACGCTACTACTGCAGTCCAACTTTGTGCAAGGACCCCATTCCTCAGCATTCCAAATTGATCCAAATGGTGTGCTGATTGCCCCAAATGCCCCAAGTGTCATGGCGAAACTCACACCAGCCCTGCAATTTGGAACTGACTCTTGACGATTTGGCGATTTGGCCTTTCTCATCCAAGTAGCGCTGAACTTCCAGGAGTAGCTGAAGACTTGCTGCACAACACGCACCACACCTCGGGCACATGGAAACATTTCTTAGTCCCACCCCAACCTCTGCTGCCCTGCTGCAGTCAAAGCACGCTCTGAGTTCCAGTGGTTTGTGCCATCTGCAGCTCTCACCATGATCCAGGCTTGTTTCGACCGATAGCCCTCCACGTGAAAGTGAAACTCCGATGTCTCTCCAGCATCGATGGCGCTATTTGTGCTAGTTAGGCTCCTGACCATTGCGCGGGGTGAAACGCAAGTTGCCCCCAGGTTTCTGCAACGATTTCATGCTGTAAATCTCACCTTTCCCACCCGTCCTCGGATCTGCTGCAAGAAATGGCACAAACATAATTCCGAATCGCTCATCGCGATTCACGGAGAGCGCTGGAGCCAAATTTAAGCCGCTTTGCCTCAGGTGACAAAGCAAGGGATGCAAACAAGGAGAGGAACAAAGTCTTCAGCTGCATAGAAAGGGGGTCAAGGCTAACTATGGATGCTGCTCAGTTCTGTCAAAGTGCGAGAGCAGATCAAACACACGGAGTCCTGGGACCTTTGTATACTACTTGTTTCTTGCGAAAACGCCAGCTTCGGGGGGCATGAGTATGGTCACCACCACCACCACCACCATCATCATCATCATCATCATCATCATCATCATCACCACCACCACCATTTTCATTGTGGAACGGTCAGGGGCCATTCCGCACCATCTTCAAGTCCTCCTGATGAGTCTCCAGGTCTTTTGCCTGTCCTTCACTTTCTGAGCAACATCCTATACATGCGCATGTGGGCACGCACGCATGGCATCTGCGACCTGGTGCATCTGTGTGTGTGTGTGTGCGGGCACGATTGCGGGCGTCTACTCTAAAAGGCTGTCGAGTTGCCCGCTCCTCGCCTCAATGCCAATCTTTGCGGATGTTCGATGCCCCTCCCCAGGGATACGGTCGTACTGCAACTCCATGCATCCATCAGCGTACAGCCGCACTTCCACAGAAACCACCACGGACATGTCGTACCGATGAACAAAATCCTGACACAGCGGGGGTGAAAAGTGTCTGACCAATGATTAGCATCACCCAGCCACCACGGTCCTTGTATTGGATGATCGTGGCATTGCTATAGCCACAAGCAGAGCTGACATTCTCACCAAAGCGTTGACCTGGCAAGATCTGCCATGATGTTCATGTGGACAGTTTGCTGCTGCATCATGTGAGGCTGCATCGTATGATGCTGCTGAAATGGATGATTGATATGACGGGGAGATTATATATACCTAAATATATACCTATATTGCCTATATTGATGGTTCAGAATGATTGATGGTTCGGTCACGAGGCCGCCTGTCAGCAGCTGGCATCCACTACTTGGACTGCATTGGAGGTCATCCCAATAGGCCGCAAGAAGACCATTGGGAAGCGCTTCTGAGGGCAAGTGTCCCCAGTAGTCACTACCTGCGGTCAGGTGATACGCATAGCAGCTGCAACACATAGCTCCACCCGGGGCCTTTTCGATATGTGCTGCTGTCTGGCGCCATGGCGATCAGGCCATTCGACGACATTTGAACATCCTGAGCACAAGCTATCAAAATCTGTCAGCGAAAATCAAGCATGCCAAGTCAGCGATGCCAAACCCACTCGTCCTGCACAACTTCCCCATAGAAGGGCATTGGAAATGCAAGTGCCAATGGTGATGCGTCATCATCCACGTCCTGTCGCATGGACCATGCTGCATGGTACACAAAATACACAAACTGACCCCGTCGGATCCATGGCGCGACCGAGTCCTTTCCACTGAAGACATCTTCGGTCAACGAGCTGCTCAGGGTCCAAGATGGCAAAGGTGCCGGTGGCAATGGGGCGACATCAGGACCTGCAGCTGCTGGAAGCTTGGTGGCACCATGTGGCACCAAACGTTATCCAAACGTTCCACAACTGGCGCTGAAAGAAACGTCAACATGCACGACTTCGCATGCCTCTGTGGAATCCGAACAAAATCTTTGCAGCCCCGCCTGCTGTTGAATTGGCAGCTCCCTGGTACACCACCGAATAAAAGCTGTGCTCTTCGAAGGTCCTCAGGCAAAAATGATACGGCCAGGCCCTATGAGACTTCAAACCCCATCAGCTGGGTCAATCTCTGATGCCACCGTTTTGGCCAGGTAGCAGCATGTCTATTTCCGTTGTCCAACGTAGCAATCCTCCACCGAGATTTCGTAGTCCTGCGAGCACATCCACTGAAACACTATCACCATGACTGCAAAATACCCTTGCGCCAGCAGTCTATGCTTTAGTACTTTAGTGATACAAAGCCTAGCAGGCTTGATTCTACACGCACCTCATTCTGATGCATACACACATTGGCGTCAAGGAATCATGCCAAGCTGACATATAGGGAGACAGCTCAACCCGCATGCAAAAGGCACGAGCACTTCTCGTCATAGAGCTACCCTTGCCATCTCACAAAATGTAGACGCCACACAAACAGAAGTAACAGAAGCGAAGCTTATATCATGTGCGAAGTCCGTCCTAGCTGTCCGTAGGCCCGCGGTGAACCATCACCAGGCAAATGAGTGTGCAGTACGATTGGACGCCTGGAAAAGTGCCAGCCACTTCTCATATCTGCCATGCGTTGTTCGGTGAAAGCAACATAAATACCCTTTTGACACTCTCAGATCTCTAAAGCTCTCCCTTTGAATTTTACGTAGAAAATCTTAGTGAGGCACAATCTAAGGCCCCAAAGTCAAACAGCAAATCCTTCAGTCTTCGCTGGAAGTTGCCGCACCTGACCAAAGAAATCCTCAGGACTTCACCAGACCTTAGCGCAGGCTCCACGTAAGTTCTGGGTCTGGCGATGTTCCCAGTCTAAATGCCAGAAATTGCACGAAACTCTGGGGCAGGGAACGCCTTGACAAAGAGAAAAAAGATGGGCTATCCAAATGAGGGGAAACTAATGGAGTATCACTTTTTCTGGTACAGCCCCTGATGCGTGACCTTCACGTGCCACTAAGGAACAGGACCCGGTCGCGCAGTGTAAGGCCCTGGGAGCGAGAGACCATAAAGGCTGGAAGCGTCGGAGGGTTAGTGATGTCCGCCGTTCCCATCATGCGCAGTACCGTAGTCCCGTCCTCAGCATGGGGGACAATGAGAAAAGACAACCTGATTCTCTCAGAAAAAGAAATGAGAATCAGCCGCCCGACATCAATTCAAGGACACGCAAATGATTCTGAATGTATCTGCACCATGCTGCATCATGTGAATGTCTGTTCTTTTTGGAGCACAACTGTAAACGGCCCTTTGTCAAGACCCATGCTGTTTCTGACGAAGGACTGTGTCATAGACGAGGGCTCCAAGCCCACCGGCGTCCTACTGGTAACATGTATGCAATGGCACCTTGACCCTGTGCAAATTGAATCATTTGAAGTTTGAAGTGTGTTGCGCCAAGGAAATGTTGTCAAACTGAAGATTTGGCAAAGGGGCTCGGACAAATGCAGCAACCCATTTTTCAATGATTGCAAGATTTGGAAAATGAATCCCAAGCTCACCAAACCTTGGGCGGTTCCGCGCCTGAATCAAGGTCACCTTATCCTGGAAAGTGCAGCCACCTCGACTCACCAGGACGATGTGCCCAGCCACCGCGCTCTGGTGTGGCAAGCAGCCTGCTGAAAGTGATGCAGTGTCGGCAGAACATGGAAGGATATGGCAGGATATGGCAGAATATGGTATATATGGTAGGTGTGTGTGAGTGTGTGTGCGTGTGGGATGTGGTTCAGGGGCAGTGATGACTTTCAAGCTGTTGAGAGCGCTGCCATAGGACAAGTCAGGCCCCGTCCTTCGAAGTTGGAGCTTTCAGGCACTTCTAACGCAGCCGTCACGTTGGCTTCAGGCGACTCGGGGTCCAGAAAGTTCGCCTCCCACTGTGCTGGCACGCACGGGGTGAAGTGGAAGGGCAACCCGTCTGCTTGCAAAAGCACTGCACCACCTGAGTTGACACAGTTCCGTTTTGCTGATCTCGAAACCATGCTGGACGTCCAAATTCGGCCTTTTTTCAAGTCTTCTTCTGCCCAGAAACTGAAAGACTCCAACTCCAAATGCGGTGCCTCGCTACCTTCGCAGCTCACTGCCATGGAGAACTGCTCTCCTGTCTCAGTGGCATTTGCCTCCGATGCCTCGCAGCGGCGTCAACGGCTGCATTTTGCAACTGTCCCAACCCCAACGACAGGATGAAGGATGTGATGATTCCAGGCACATCCAGGTACATCCAGGTGCATCCAGCAAATCATCATGATTCAATCATGATGATCAAGAAGTCACTAAGTACCTCGCCAGGTACCTATCCAAATACCGGTTCACCCTCTGAATTCCCCCGCCTCAAAAGCTGAAAGCCCCGAGTTGGTCCCAAAGCTCCCAGTCCCTGTGAAGGATCCCGTGTGAGTCGGACGGCAGGTCACAATCAAATCCGTCGACTGCTGAGGCTCCACCAAAACCTGTCAGGGGCAGCTGAAGGAGGCTGCGGGACAACGTGCCAGGCTCATCGCATCTCACCTTCACTAAGATTTGATCTCCCATCAAAGGAAAAAAAGGCAGCAACAACACGAGAAATTAATTCTCACGAGCTGCCTCCACCAAGGGCCCAGCAAAGGGAGACGACAGTGGGCTCAGCTTGACCCGCGCTGTGCCATTGCCGTAGTTCCAGAGCCGCAGGGTTCGACGGCCTTCTCCGCCCAAAGGAACCAGACCAAAGTCCAACGTGCCTTGGAAAATCTCTGCTGGTACATATGGAGATCCCAGAATGGTCAGCGTGACGGGAATCGCTGCATCCTCCCCAGTGTCGCGGCGAATGACCACCTGGGCTTCGTATGTGCCAACCGCCAAGAATGTATGGCCGATCTCGATCTCGGTGATGACTTCACCAAGAGCATCGATCTCAACAGAGGCCAGGGTACCCGTTGCATCCACCAAGCCATTCGGAGGCTGTAGGAGCCGCAACCAATTCCGAGACTCGGCCTGCAATGGACAGCCACAGAAAAAGAAAGCCAACTCGTTGAATTTACGAACAAAATTCTCAGATCATTTACGGAAGCTAAGTTTGATCTTGAGAACTTGGCAGCATCTCCCTCTTGATCTCTCCATTTTTTTTCGGGGAATGACAGGGACTGACCTGCCTTCAAGACCATGCCATGGACATCCAACATACCATGGGTAACCCAGCCGTTCAGGAAAGATGGTCGCGTCGCAGATTCCAGGATGATCTCACGCAGGTCCCCGGCATCACTCACGAAGCGGTGCCCCATCCAGCTCCAAACGAGAGCAGCTGCACCCGCCACGTGAGGTGTTGCCATAGATGTGCCACTCAGAGATACATAGCTGTTCCCAAGATATGTACTCAGGATGTCAGTGCCTCACGCTGTTTCCATGGTTCCCCCACTTTTTTGTGACGAACGATCAAACACGTGTGGCTTGTTGAAATGTGCGCCGTTTCAACATGTTTCATCCACGGGATGCATCAGGATGCATCAGGATGCCCCAGCCCTGCCTGGTGCAGCAATTTGTACGGAATTGACACCGTAGTTGCTGTAGTCAGCAAATTCTTCTGTCGAAGTGGTTGCAGCTACACAAAGAGCAGCTTCATAGTTGCAAGGAAATGTGGGGACAAAGTCATTGCCTCAGAAACTGCTTTCGAAAATCTCAGCAAGCTTGGACTTTGAATTCAAATGAGGAGTAAAAAACCGTGATCATTAATCATTACTGAAGATGATTGAGAAATCAAAACCATGAATTATCAAGGAGAAATTTGATTCGCCAGAAGTCTAAAGTCCAGTGCTGCCGGAGTACTGCTGCCCATGTTTCCAGCGGCAGCAATGAAGAGATGTCCAGCCTCTGTAGCACTCTGCACAGCAGATTCGAGTGCCAAACTGTGAGATGCACCACCTCAGAGCATGCACCAGGGCAGAATATGCAAAGGAAAGGAAGGTGCTTCATGATGCGTCATATGATGTTCAGCAAGAGAGGAAAACATAGAAGAACTGTGAAACTAAGGTCTCAGCCCCAACTGTTGGACGAGATCATCGCACCCATCGAAACAGCATAGTTCAGCGCGAGGATGGCATCGCTTGTGCGACCTCCCTCGCTGGACAGGAAACGAAGTGCCATGATTTTCACAGCAGAACTACCTCCAAAGGCACCGACAACACCCTTGCCATTTTTCACGGCGCCGATGACGCCTGCACAGTGCGTCCCATGACCATCATCATCTGAAGGATCTGCATCTCCATCTGCAAAATCCCAGCCATACACATCGTCAATGTAGCCGTTTTGGTCATCGTCAATGCCTCAGACTGGGAAGGCTGGCATGACAAAGTAGTTTAAAAGTATCTTAATTCTAAATCAAAGTGGATGAGAGATGATGGGAGCATCCAACAAATCTAAGTGCACACGCATACTGGTTGCTGGCACGGTGCCATTTCCAGGGATCTCCCCTGGATTTTGCCAAAGCCTATCGTGCAAGTCTTCGTGGTCCAACTCCACACCGGTATCCAAGACAGCCACGGTGACTGGATCCGCTGCGAAATCATAGCTATTCACACGAGACCATGCATTCTCAAAACCGCTTCTCCTCATGCCCCACTGCCGATTCCAATGTGTATCTGTGATGCTCTCGCCGCTCTCCATTTTGAAAAGGTTCCTTTTGTCCACCTCCACGAATTCCACATCACCTACCCAAAGCTACAATGAAAAACTGTCTTCAGTGGCGAGAACAACCATAGCAAGAATTATCTACGACCAGCGAGCTTCACAACATTTGGGCGGCCTGCATGCTCGATCTGAAGCTTTTTTGCGACCTCTTCAGCATCTGCCGTGCAATCCAGCTGAGCAATGCTCAACCCCAAATGGGTCAGGTATAGCCAAGTGCTATTCTCTAGTCCTGCATTGCACTGAGCAACAAGAGGATCAAGAGATGGGAAAAATGTCATTTCGATGGAAAGGGCAGGCTTCATGCTGCAGTCGCTCAGCTCTCCTGGAAGCTGAGCCAAACGCCGCAGCCGTCGAGTTGCACGAATGCTCTGACTCATTCGCGGTCGCAGCAGCAGCAGCTGGCTGCAGTTCGCCTCAGTTGCACTTCACGTCCCCAAGATCAAACGCAGAACTTGCCAACAAGCGTCGGGTCTGGAAGCTAGGCCTTGCAACCCCAAGGTGGAATCTGAGTCGAGCACTGCTTGCACTTGCAGTCGCCTTCCACCATGTGTGGCTGCCTCCAAGGCAACTTCAGCTGCAAATTTTGTTCATATATGTGATGATCTGCGATCGATCCCATTGCAAACTTAGATGCCCTTGAAGTCAAATCCACATTCATTGCAAGCTTCAACCTCAAAAACGGCGACTCGAAGGTCAGTATTTCATGCAACTCGCCTCTGAATCCCCTTGTATGACGACTATGCCGCTGCCACGATCCTTTGACAATCTTCTCGTAGATGGGTGCCTTAGTCAGCGCGGCTGTGCTGGCAGACTGTTTCAATCCTGGCAACTTCTTGAAAGCGTCTGGCACTTTCCCACAACGAGCGATTGCTCACAGTACCAAGTCAAAATTGACCTCCCTAATCTGCTTTTTTTAATATGTATATTCTGCGGAGAAGGCCATTGATGAATCTATGGGATCCATGGAAGCGAGACAAGAGACCGCAAGGAAAGTTGCGCTGCAACGGAGCAATCGTTCGGGTTCTGAATGCGGATGGACTGTGTATGTATCCGAGCTTGATCATCTCCTTAGAATTTCAGGAAAATGAGGCACAACATTCCCGCCGTTGAGGCACGCATTGTCACCACAAAGGTGCGCTGATGTATCCAAATCTCAGGGCGGGGCTCTTACACTCGCAGCTTCAAAAACAAGGGCAATAACAATGACATGACATGAACAATGGAAGAATATGGAAGAATGAAGAATCCATGATTCATTGTGCCTCATGATCATGCCGCAATTGTGTTTACAGGAGCAGTTGCTGAGAGCAAGCCAAGCAGCTGATGTCCTTGGCTTGGCGTGGGCTTCATGCGGATTGGCACTCGTTTTGACATCTGAATTGTGCGTCTGCATGTGCGTGCGCATTTGTGTATGCATGACATGGACGTGGCTTGAAAGTTACGCGGTTCAATCATGAAACCTGACATCGCTCGGCCTATGCACACCTCAATGGGAAGGACTCAAGAAACAGAACTGACATCGCCAGGGTGCAAAGAAAGCTGGAGATGCTTCCAGAGATGTGGAAGAGGAGCTTGTGTGTTGCTGCCGCCGTCGCCGGCTATCCCCTTCGCCCCTTGTCTTTCCAACTACCTCAAGCCCACAGTCAAATGCTCACTTCCAAAACTCTTCTGACCACCTGACAATCTTGCGCACTAGAATCAAGCCTTTTTTCCTCTCGCTGGGAATGGTCTCGGATCCCGAGTCAACTGCCTTCATGCGATGATTTTCGCAGCACTGTAGTTTCGCAGTTGGTCCTGATTGATGCGCTTGACCTGACAGGGTTGATCAACCCTTGAGCTTCATCGCGTGACTCATTGAAATTCATGTGAAGACTGAGTGCTTGGTAGCTGAGCCAACTGTGACAGTCTTGCCTGCGTCTTGTACTGCAGATGGCTAGTGCAATAAAAGCCATCCACCTCAGCCACCCACTTTCACAAAGATACTGAAATCGCAATGACTCAACGGCACAATGTAATGTAGCGTGCATGTGTGTGTGTGTGTGCTCATGCATGCAGCATGTGCGTGTGTACCTGCAGGTGAACACGTTGCATAGAAGGTACGAGTAGCCACTTGCACCCTCGACACTCTGACCAGTGGCCAATTTGGATCATGCAGTCGCTACTTGACCTAGAGCTTCTCGAATAAAGCCAGGGTTCCGAATTCTGTGGAACTGTCTTTCGACACGCAATCCGTGTTGTATACAAGCTTTATCCCTTTCTGTTACCCACAAACGATGACCATTGCAAGCCATGCCACAACATCGAGAAAGCGACGAAAGCACAGCGCGGCAAATCGGCACTGGTGCGGTCAGTGACTCCTTGTGCCGGTGCTGAGCCAATAATCACTACGTGTCGCATCCAAGGGCCCAGCAACACCACCAAGCCTGAACGTCGGTGCTGTGAAATCAGAGGCCGACATGAAAAAGAGAGGATGGCAAAGAACATTTGCAGCACGTGGCGGCTTTTATCAAAGAAACTTACAGTACATCCAGCTACTTTTATCACATGCCATGTCAAATAGTTACCTTTGCTGCTTTCAACAGACCCGGCCTGGAAGCCTTGAGTTCGGAATGAACATCAAGAGGGCTACACCCAAAATCGAGAGCATCTGAGTGACGAGCATCTCCGGATACCAACCCAAGTAGTATTGGTCTGCCCCAAAGGGACCCAGGAAGAGGCACAAGAACCATGCGGTCAGCTGGCTTCGCCTCTTTGACTCACATTCTGCTCCTCCAAATCCTGGATTGCACCGGCAGAACGAGACGCCGGTATCTCCGAAAGGAAGGCAAGAGCCACGACCGTTACACACATCTGCGATATTCAAGTGCGGATTGTTGCAGGAATTGAAGCGCGGATCTTTGGATTTGGATCCAAGTACGCTCACATTCTGCTCCTCCAAATCCTGGATTGCACCGGCAGAACGAGACGCCGGTATCTCCGAAAGGAAGGCAAGAGCCACGACCGTTACACACATCTGCGATATTCAAGTGCGGATTGTTGCAGGAATTGAAGCGCGGATCTTTGGATTTGGATCCAAGTACGATTCCTTCATCCAGTAGTCAGCCTCCATGCGCCAGTATGGAAGCTTATGCGGATTGAACCACTTCCTGACTTTGGCTGAGTCTTGAAAGCCCTGGTCATTGAAACATCGGGGGGCGTCTTCAAGTGCGATCAGAAAATAGAACAACACAGTGCTTAGACCACGCAGCATCCTAATCAGTACAAAATGATACTCTTATTGGTTCCAAGGTGCTGAGGTAGCGATATTGCAAAGTCATCCATCTTTGGCACATCGAGCATGCCTTGATCAACGGTCGTCTGTTTTGCATTGCACCCGTATTGCCTACTCATCATGTTGGATCTAAAGCTGCATCCAAGATGCTTTCTTCGCAGCCCTGCAAGGTGCATGTCACAAATGCCAGGGCGATCGCCAATGGCAGCCAAAGCATGGCGATGCCAATCTGCATTGTCACTTCGGAAAGGGCGGCTCGATCTTTGAGCCGCACTGCGGGGGGAACGCAAGAAAGTGTGTGGGGGAAGCTGGGCCGCTGCCTGTTATGGAACCTCATCCCTACCCACAATTCTGGCTGGACATGCCATCAGAGAAGGACAACTGCAATCGCCTAAGGAGATCCAATAGGTGTCTTCTTTACACGTAGACAGCAATAGGGTGTAGCCATTGTGAAAACAGAGAAGAAAACCAACGGTCCGTCCGAGCCACTGTGTGAAGAGTGCCCAACCAGAGCAGGACACTGAGCAGTCTCGCGACCATCTTCACACTTCACTGCCCACGCCATTCATCAACAACGGTAGGATCGGAAAACGCAAAGACAACAACAGCAGTGCAGTTGATCTAAACATGTTGAACTTTTGTCCTTTTCATCATATTCGACCGGTTTCAAGTGTTTGGTCAGGTCCCACTCTGTGTGCCCTAATTGTTTGGGCCATGAGGTCCTATCTTCTGAAAAGACTTATGCCAAGGTCTGATTTGGCGTTAACGCTTCAGGTCCCTAAGTGGACCTTGAACCGATATCGAGGACGAAGGGAGAAAGCAAATCAAACATAGTAGCATGCACCGGGCAAATCCCTGATTCCTCAGTTCAAGCTGACCAAAAGGTACCATTCACAAACTACTCCCGTGGATAATTGTTTCTATATTGGGTTTTGTCACTTCTCGCCTTACTGCAGCGCTCTCTAATTATCCGAATCCTTTAGGGGAGAGGTATGAATGTCATCACTTCTTTCAGCAAACATCTGACTAGCACTGGCAAAACGGGACAGCTTGGATCAGGGCATTGCTCTGTAGACCTTTTGGTTTCAAGAATGAGGCTTGAGAAACAAGCAGGGTCCATAAGGAGTTGGACATAAAAAGTCTGGATATAGTCTTGTGTAGTCCGTTTTTGTCCAAGTGTGCCATCAACGCATCTGATTGCAACAGTGTGTTTGTTTCGTTTGAAATCCCATCGTCCTGTAAGCATAGCCTCCAACCACCTGCCACAACAGAGTAGTCCTTGCATCGGTCTGCCAAGACGCCAAGATTCATCATGCCAACGCCATTTTGCTGCTCTTTCAACTTCCACATTTGCTTTCAAGGTCACAGCAACTGCTTCCCAAGAGGTTTGCTGCAAGAATTACGGGCATGGCTTGACTTATTCCATCTGAATCTTAAGATGCGTTCTGGCAAGTACGTGGTCACAATTGAGTCATAATCATGCACAAATGGCCGTTCTCCTACACAGCTGCCAGGCTCTATGGAAGTCAAAAGGCTACAAAAGACCACACGGTATATCATCTCGGATCTACCTTCACTATTGTGCTTATGGGAGACCCATAGTGTTTGACGGTGAAACTGTCTTTTATATAAATGTCGTTCCATCATGATACTGCAATCCCTGCAATCTATTGAGATCCGATTTCCCGCAACTTTCAGGCAAGGCACTGAAGTCCACGTGATGACACCAGCCGGTACCACATTTTCCGGGCCCACATTTCCACTGTACTGCTGTCCATTCACTTGTAACACATCATAGCCTGTCTCAGTATCGAAGGCATCAACCCAGATCGACTTCGAAGTCGAAAGCTCCACGGCGATTTCACAGCTCTGACCATTCCGGTAGTTGGAAGGATAACGCGGGCTCTGCAGGCATCCATCCCTATCAACTCGGCATGCCCTTGGCTGGTGTCATGGACGAGTCGACTTGGGAACAACTACGCGATCGATCGGTCACATCAAACCATATGGATCCGTATGGTGGGTTTTGGCTCCGGTTGGTTAGCACCAAAACAACCCAAACAAAAACTTGAGTTCCTGGGGTGAGGTAAAGGATGTACATTTCATATATGGTGATTTGTTTGGTTTGACTGGGAATTCGTTTTTTGGGGCTACGATCATGTTAACAGAAAGCACCTGTGTCAATCTGCAGTGGCAGGATTCATGTTGGTCAAATACACCGGCAAGCAGGGGTCTACACCTGCAGACATTAAAGTGGCACGTGGCAAGTCCCACAGATGACGTATGCAGCGGAGAGTTGATATCAAGTCGGCAGGCGCTTCTTCGATATGACAACAGAAACAATAACAAGTACATAGCAGTCCATGTAGTGATAACCCTCGAAGAAAAGACTGGTATATGTATATACTGGTATAAATCATGTTGGGTGGGCATCGGGGCAACTTTGCACATAAGTATATATCAATAAAACGATGCCATAAATACAGTTGCAAACCCAAAAGAACATACTGAAACATACGAACAAGTATGACAAGGATGACAAGGATGCACAAAAAATACTTCAAATGTTGACAAAATACAACTGTAAAACGCACATGCGTATCCTCTTACACGCACGCACAGGCACAATTTCACCATCCTCGTGTTGAAAATGTAGCTAGCAAGCGTTGTACATAAAAATTACTCACATAGGCACACCTTCTGGCCATCAAGACACCCGGAAGTAACAGTCCAATCACCAGCACAAAGATTGAACGCCAGAAACCACCAAAGATGCTTCATGGCTCGTGGTGCAGTACTAGTCAATGTTCCCTGTTTTTTGTGTGCGGGCTATGGTTGTTCTTACATATGCGGGGCACACCCAGTTGGCACCCAAGGTTGTTCTTGTTGCAAACGCAATTTCAAAAAGAAAGAAAAACATCTGCTCGAGGCCACCCTGCCAATGCTTAGTGTGCCATTGCCATTGCACAACTATGTGTTTTGCCATTTGTCCTCAAGCTTGAGCAACATGGATGCGATGTGTGAGGAAACTCAGTGACACCCACTGAAAGCATTCAATACCGTGCATTAAAGGCGTTTCAATGATTTTCAGTTTGTTGCAGAACCTTCAATGAAGTCACGCTGTACGTATCAAGTTCATGCAGTTATCATATTTTCCTCATTTTGGTTCGGGCAACTGGAGCCTCAAGGCTTTGGCAGTGACTCGGGTTCTTTGTCGAAAGCTCGCATCCTGCAACTTCCAGTGCTCCAAGAACAGGGGTCAACAGGATTCCTGTCCAAGGCTACAACCGCAATGGATGACACCGGGCCACTTGAGAAAATGTCAACCATAGAAGTAGTACCCACACGAGGCGGGCGGAAGTTTCCAAGCTTATCAGAGCCTTTAGGGAAAACATGTCGGCCTACAAGATGCATCGCGACGACATTGCGACCGCAAAATGACTGCCACAACGACATCGCCAACAGAACGGCCCTACAAGAAAGGCAACAGCACAACAAAAAAACAACGCTCAAGAAAAGCACCACACAAAATCCTACCACACAAAAACTTACCGCACAAAATCTTACTACACAAAATCCTGCTAAACAAAAACGCGCCGCACGAAAACGAACCACACAAGATCAAAACCTACCGCACAAGATCCTACCACACAAAAACGTACCAAAACAAAATCGCACCAAGACAAGACGTGCCAGAGCACAACGTACCAAGACAAAACGTACCAAGACAAAACGTACCAGAGCACAAGGTACCAGGACAAACCGTACCAAGACAAAGCGTACCAAGACAAAACGTACCAAGACAACACGTACCAAGACAAAACGTACCAAGACAACATATACCAGAGCACAACGTACCAAGACAAAACGCACCAAGACAAAACGCACAAAACAAAACGTGCCAGAGCAAAACGTACCAAGATAAAACGTGCCAGAGCAAAACGTACCAAGACAAAACGCACGAAGACAAATCTTACCAAGACAAAACGTAGCAGAGCACAACATACCAACACAAAAATTGCCAAGACAGAGCAAAACGTACCAAGACAAAACATACCAAGACAAAACGTATTACAACGTACTACAAGGGACTACCAGGCACTGCAAAGCGCTACAAGGTACTACAAGGTAGGTACTACAAGGTACCTTGTACAAGGTACTCGAAGGTACTACTAAGTAGTACATGAGGCTACAAGCTACTACAAGGCACTACAAGGTACTACAAAGTACTATACGGTACGGCAAGGCACTAGAAGGTACTACAAACTACTACAAGGTACTACAAGGTACTAATTTGTTCAACATACTACAAGTCCGAGCCAACACTACTGCAACATCACTTGAAACAGCCCTGCCATTGCGGAAAGCGATCCCAAAGCAGCTCCATACGCACCAAACACCACGCCTGCCACACAAAGTCATGAACCAACACTTCTCCATTGCGGAAAGCCATCCCAAAGCAGCTCCACATGTACAAATGTCACACCTGCCACACAAAATCAACATGCCAACTTCTCAATGGTATTTTTTTTGGCAACAGTCATAGGAAACAAGCCGAAGCAAATCCAAGCCAAATCCGCACCAAACCGATGCAAACCGATGCAAACCGAGACCGTCTGACCTGTCCGCTCGGCAAGGCTACTTTCGCGATCACGCACGACATCTTTTCACAAAAAACATATGGTTTCGTGACGAATCTAATGATCCAAAACGCATTTCGTTGGAGACTTCCTCCATTTTTCGAACTTCAAAGGTCATCAGCATGCTCAAAGTGCCACGCCTGTCACACAAAGTCATGAGCCTGCCATTGCGGAAAGTGAGGTGATGTATTGTTGAGGCGGTGTGTTGTTGAGGTGATGTATTGTTGAGGTGATGTATTGTTGATGTGGTGTATTCTTGATGTGGTGTATTGTTGATGTGGTGTATTGTTGAGGTGATGTATTGTTGAGGTGATGTATTGTTGATGTGGTGTATTCTTGATGTGGTGTATTGTTGATGTGGTGTATTGTTGAGGTGATGTATTGTTGAGGTGATGTATTGTTGATGTGGTGTATTCTTGATGTGGTGTATTGTTGATGTGGTGTATTGTTGAGGTGATGTATTGTTGAAGTGATATATTGTTGAGGCGGTGTATTGTTGAGGTGATGTATTGTTGAGGTGATGTATTGTTGATGTGGTGTATTCTTGATGTGGTGTATTCTTGATGTGGTGTATTGTTGATGTGATATATTTTCAAATCTCCGTAACACGGAAGTTCCGCACTTCGTACTTAAACTTCCTTTGATCATAACCCCGTGCCTTCGACATCACATAGCGCCTCTCAGGATCTGCATTATTTTTTCGCAGCTTTCGGTCCTTGCATTCTCTGTAATTCTAAATTTCCTTCCTGAAACTTGTGCTGCCAACGCTGCCGCATCACATCTGCTCGTTGAAGAAAAAAATGTCCCAAACATCACGGGCATCTTTGCGCTCCGCAGTTTCCAGGATCTTAGTCCTGAGCGCCCAGGGCCACAAACAAAAGAATACAGCATGATTTACTCATGATTTACTATCTATGAATACAAGTAAACAAGTTTTAAAAGAAAATGCAAACACAGAAAGACGGTGTAGAAAAAAGACTTTGCCGATACTCTCTTGGGCCCAGTGGAACCTCCAAACCCCGGTGAAGAAACGGGCAAGCTCCACCAACCAACGCTGACCTGCCATCAGAACATCTAAACTATGCCAGCACTCCACATATCTCCAACCCTGCAGAGCGCGCATCCACGGCATTCAAGGCACCAGCACGCTCCGAACGCAGGGAACTCTCCCCATAGTTTGTAAACATGTTTGATGGCACAATCCTGTCACTTACCAGCTGAGCCCAATACCCCACTCGGCTCATGATTTGTTTACAAATCTTCACTTCCACATCCGGTCACCGCTGATTGATTTGATCAACAAAAAAATCTATCGCTCTTGGCAAACATCCGGTTGGCATCTACTAGGGTACTTCATGCCGCCCAAAATAAAACACGTTGCTCATTAGAGGAAACCAGGCGCATCGTAGTTCCTGAGGCGAGAGTGCTGCACAGTGAAGTTCTGCATCCGCAAACCATCAAACTTTGCGAGTGTGATCTATGGCTTCTTCAATCTTAACTAATCTTCTGGGCACACAACACAGGCCCGGCATTCCAAATCACATGCATCAAGGTTGCAGCACTCAGTGGCGCATCAACGGAACCCAGAATGGATAGCCGAAACGCAAGTAGTTTTGCTAAGCCAGAGAAAAACCGTGGTTGCCTCTCGGCCTCTCGCAACAGTAAAACCATTGGAAACTGAAAAAGCCGCGTTGTTTGATTTCTGAACCAGCCATCCTAAGACTCAAGCAATGAGTTTGGCGCACTCTGGTGCATGCTCCGCTCAGGTAAAGTCTCAATAGTGGCCAGCTGCTTTTCGGACCAGCTAGCTGTTTAAATGATCGCAAGCGTCCAGTTCTTAAAACCTTCGATGCTAAAAGTTAGAGACTTATGGGCCGCGCTTTAGCCAGTATACGGGACTGGAGATTGAAGGCAGCGTGTCCGAAGCAGCACAACAAACCCTGCCATCAAGCATCTGATCTGATTCTGAACTTACACCAGACGGAGTTTCAGGTAAACTACCTGGACACCTGATCGATGCTGGCAGCAACGTTGTGAGCGACACGCTCTGGTTTGCCCATTTTCATCACTTCCCAAAGAAAAATTTCCTGCAAACGCAGATTGGCAGCAATTGGAGCTTGTAGCACAATGCAGACTCGGTTTTTGGAACGTCAAAGCCTAAGCTATTCGACAAACCTGAAACAACACCCCCAAAACTTTCAACTACACAGCTGCTGATCAAATTCATTCAGCAATCAAGAGATCGGGTAAACTATCCAGAGAGGTGATCGACGCTGCTGGCAGGCAATGTTGACAGCGAAGCACTCTGGTTTGCCCATGCCCATCGCTTCCCAAAGAAGTTTTGCCAGCTCGGCAGCAACGACCCCCGCTTAACATTCAGGTCCAGCAATGGTGGGATGGCTGGAGCTTGCAACACAATGCATGTGATCTTTTTGGACCGTCGGAGCCTGTGCCGCTTGACAAACCTGGGACAACGCTGCCCCGAACTTTTAACTACACAGCTGCTGATCAAATTTATTTAGCAATCAAGACATCGGGTGAACTATCCGGAGACGTGATCAACGCTGCTGGCAAGCAACGTTGACAGCGACACACTCTGGTCTGCTCATGTTCATCACTTCCCAAAGAAAAATTTCCTGCAAATGCAGATTGGCAGCAATGACAGCGCCTTATATAACATTCTGGTCCAGCAGTGGTGGGATAATTGGAGCTTGTGGCACAATGCAAACTCTATTTTTGGACCGTGAGAGCCTGTGCCGATTGACAAACATGATGGACGCTGCTGGAAGCCACTTTGCGAGCAACGCACTCTGGTTTGCTCATGTTCATCACTCCCGACAGAAAAAAATCCGGCAAAAGCAGCTCGGCAGCAACGACAGCGCCCTAACACCTCAACATTCTGGTCCAGCAATGGTGGGATACTTGGAGCTCGCAACACAGTGCACGTTATGTTTTTGTACCGTCGGAGCCTGTGCCACTTGACTAACCCGAAACAACGCCGCCCAAAACTTTCAACTACACAGCTGCTGATCAAATTCATTCAGCAATCAAGAGATCAGGTGAACTTTCTGGAGACGTGATTTACGCTGCTGGCAGCAACTTTGCGAGCGAAGCACTCTGGTTTGCTTAATGTTCATCACTTCGCTTCCCAAACAACACTTTCGGGCAAAGCAGCTCAGCAGCAACGACAGCGCCTTAGCGCCTTAACATTCTGGTCCAGCAATGTTGGGATACTTGGAGCTCGCAACACAGTGCACGTTATGTTTTTGTACCGTCGCAGCCTGTGCCACTTGACAAACCCGAAACAACGCCGCCCAAAACTTTCAACTACACAGCTGCTGATCAAATTTATTCAGCAATCAAGAGATCAGGTGAACAATCTGGAGACGTGATTTACGCTGCTGGCAGCAACATTGCGAGCGACACTCTCTGGTCTGCTCATGTTCATCACTTCACTTCCCAGAGAACACTTGCCAGCGAAAGCAGCTCGGCAGCAACTAAAGCGCCTTAACACCTCAACATTCTGGTCCAGCAATGGTGGGATACTTGGAGCCCGCAACACAGTGCACGTTATGTTTTTGTACCGTCGGAGCCTTTGCTACTCGACAAACCTGAAACAACGCTGCCCAAAACTTTCAACTACACACCTGCTGATCAAATTTATTCAGCAATCAAAAGATCAGGCGAACTATCTGGAGACGTGATTGCGCTGCTGGTCTGGTTTGCTCATGTTCATCACTTCACTTCCCAAAGAACACTTGCCAGCGAAAGCAGCTCGGCAGCAACAAAAGCGCCTTAACACCTCAACATTCTGGTCCAGCAATAGTGGGATACTTGGAGATTGCAGCACAATGCAAACTCCCTTTTCGGACCGTCAGAGCCTATGCTACTCGACAAACCTGGAAAAACGCCGCCCCGAACTTTTATCTACACAGCTGCTGATCAATCTTTTTCAGCAATCAAGACATCGGGTGAACTATCCGGAGACGTGATCAACGCTGCTGGCAAGCAACGTTGAGAGCGAGACACTCTGGTCTGCTCATGTTCATCACTTCCCAAAGAAAAATTTACCGCAAATGCAGATTGGCAGCAACGACAGCGCCCTAACATTCTGGTCCAGCAGTGGTGGGATAATTGGAGCTTGTGGCACAACGCAAACTCTATTTTTGGACCGTGGAGCCTATGCTACTCGACAAACCTCAAACAACGTCGCCCAAGATTTCAACCACACAGCTGCTGATCAAATTCATTCAGAGAATCAAGAGATCAAGTGAACTATCTGGACCCGTGATGGACGCTGCTGGCAAGCAACGTTGAGAGCGACAGACTCTGGTTTGCCCATCTTCATCACTTCCCAAAGAAAAATTTCCTGCAAACGCAGATTGGCAGCAACGACGGACCCTTAACATTTTGGTCCAGCAATGGTTGGATAACTGGAGCTTGCAGCACAATGCAGACTCTGTTTTTGGGACGTCAGAGCCTATGCTACCTGACACACCTGAAACAACGCCCCCAAAAACTTTCAACTACACAGCTGCTGATCAAATTCATTCAGAGACTCAAGAGATCGAGTGAACTATCTCGACTTTTTTGGACACATGATGGACGCCGCTGTCAAGCAACGTTGAGAGCGAGACACTCTGCTCTGCTCATGTTCGTCACTTCCCAAAGAAAAATTTACCGCAAATGCAGATTGGCAGCAACGACAGCGCCCTAACATTCTGGTCCAGCAGTGGTGGGATAATTGGAGCTTGTGGCACAATGCAAACTCTATTTTTGGACCGTGGAGCCTATGCTACTCGACAAACCTCAAACAACGCCGCCCAAGATTTCAACCACACAGCTGCTGATCAAATTCATTCAGAGAATCAAGAGATCAAGTGAACTATCCGGACCCGCGCGGCGGACTCTGGTTTGCCCACCTCCATCACTTCCCAAAGAAAAATTTCCTGCAAACGCAGATTGGCAGCAACGACGGACCCTTAACATTCTGGTCCAGCAATGGCGGGATAACTGGAGCCTGCAGCACAATGGAGACTCTGCTTTTGGAACGTCAGAGCGGATGCTACTCGACAAACCTCAAAAAACGCGGCCCAATATGTTCAACGCCGCCGGGTGTTCTTGGACTTTACAAACCTGAAACTCCTGAAATGCTGTTCGCATGTGAGGGATGCGTGATGTACCAACTGGAGTTGCGCACACTGTGAGCACACTGGGCATGTCACGAGCGGTAGCGCGGCCTGAGCAGCGTACCTCCGGTCGTATCTTGGGGCGGAAACTCTTTCGTGGGAAAAACGGACTGGAAGATGCTAGATCGCCTGAAGCAAAGGGCAGGAGAACCAATTTGTGTCAGAAGGAAGGTTGGATGGCTACCTGGACGCGAGGGCCGGGGCCATCGAACGTAGGTCTCACCAGAAGCACTACGTTGGGGGGAGTGGATCCTGGAAGCTCACCCAATTGAATTAGTACTAAAGTACATTGATCATTGAACTCAGGTAGCTCAGGCAACCTTTCGTGACTTGAACCCCAGCCATCCATAAAGGAATCTAATTCTCGCAAAAACCGCCACGGCTCACTTCACACATCCCAGAAATCGAGCAACAGTCACATTGGAACGTTGAGCTGTCCGTTTTGCTACCGCAAATCACCATGAAGCTGTACATATGTCTTGTTTTGTCGAGTGCTTAGCAACCGTGGATAATGACGGCAATGATGCTCTTAAACTCTTAAAAGTAAGGATCAGAGCAGTCGCTCAAAGCTTGATCGCCAGGGGAACTATCAGAAGTCTGCCGCACTCGGCTGCAAGTCAGGTCTGCCTTTTTCATGGCTGGTAATCTCCTAAGCCCGGCCTACCTGGAGAGTCTGTTGCTGCCAGCTGGCTTCACATCACCAACAAATTCACACAACACCAATGGGAGCGGGGCACCATGGCTGCAGCTATGCTTCGGAAGGTGCTTCCATGTGCTTCCAAATCCATGGCTCCTGCAGAGTTCATTGGAAATCTTCTGCCTCGAAAAAAAGGACTTGGTATCAAGGCAGAAATTTAGAAAAACAATAAAGCAAAGGCAATCACAGGACAAGGCAATGTTCTGCGAGGGACCAATGCAGAAACCCTTCTTTGATGGCTGACCAACTGCACATCAAAAGAGCACAAAACCGAAGGGTCAGGCGAATCTGAAATACAGGGTATACCGTGGGGGAAATGTTTTCTGTGTTCATCATTCTGTTCAAAGGAAACTGTGGAGCAAACTGAGTAAACGGTGCTTACCACCAACGACGGTGCCCAGTGAATCTTGGGGCAAGGATGCCAGGGCACAGTTTCCAACACAGTGCAACCAACGATCTTGGACCAATAGAGTCTAGGCAGCTTGAGATGTGGGAAACCATGCCAGCCCAGCTCTTCAGCTACACTGCTGCAAATGAAATTCATGTAGCTATCAACTTTCCACACAGGGATCTGGTGAATACAAACCGCTTGATTTCTTCAATCTGCGCACTGCTCCAAAATTTCCCACAAACTATGTGGCTCGACGTCTGCAAAGGAACCCGACACATGGCAGGTGAGAAAACATGTTGGCTACTCGATCAAAGGCACCGCTCAAACACATCTGACACCTTGAATTTCCCGGACAGCTACAAGAAAATAGCGAACACAACGCAAACTTTCCCAAAAACTATGTGGCTCTGGCTCGACGTCTGCAAAGGAACCCGACACATGGCAGGTGAGAAAAACATGTTGACTACTCGATCAAAGGCTTTGCTCAAACACATCTGACACCTTGAATTTTCCAGACTGCTACCGTACCAAAAAATACCGGACACAACGGCACATGAAACACGCTCAGGCAATGACATCACAAAACCGGAAGCTCGAGCAAATCTGACATACAGGGTATACCATTACCGAAAGGTTTTCTGTAACACTGTGTTCAAAGGAAACTGTGGAGCAAACTGAGTAAACGGTGCTTACCACCAACGACTGTGCCCAGTGAATCTTGGGGCAAGGATGCCAGGGCACAGTTTCCAACACAGTGCAACCAACGATCTTGGACCAATAGAGTCTAGGCAGCTTGAGATGTGGGAAACCATGCCAGCCCAGCTCTTCAGCTAAACTGCTGCAAATGAAATTCATGTAGCTATCAACTTTCCACACAGGGATCTGGTGAATACAAACCGCTTGATTTCTTCAATCTGCGCACTGCTCCAAAATTTCCCACAAACTATGTGGCTCGACGTCTGCAAAGGAACCCCACACATGGCAGGTGAGAAAAACATGTTGGCTACTCGATCAAAGGCTTTGCTCAAACACATCTGACACCTTGAATTTCCCGGACTGAAAATAAAGCATGAATATCTTTACGGCCAGACCTCATGCATCAGTCATCCACATAGGTAACTTACCTGCACATGTTGCCACACACGAAGTGTGCAAAGTGTACATCTCAGTTGAAGTAGCTCAGGTTGTCACTTTGCTTGGCCCAAGTGCATGGAGATTGCTCAAGCATCTTCATGTGTGGGCAGTAAAGGACTTCAAACAAATTTGGTCCGAGAACTTATGGTCAGCCCTGATCCTACCAGGCAACCCTGACAAACCTGCAGAAACCCATTGAGGGACCAACACCATCAGCCTTTCGTCATGGATTTTGCAACAATGGTAGCTGAGACACAAGCAGGCAATGGCTGCAACAAAGCAGACACTTCCACAAATCTGAAATGAAATGCCTTGCGTGCACATCACCTTGTGCAATGAAAGCTTTGGAGCAAAACCTGCTTAGCACCAGCGACGGCGCCCAATCAGTCTGGGCCAGGGATGGTGGGACATCGTTCGCAACACAGCGCTAACAACATGATTGGAACAAAAGAGCTGGTGCGGCTTTAGAAACCGGAAGCGATGTTGCCCAAGATCTTCAGCTACATTGTTGCGGATGAAATTCTTCCAGCCACAAATGTTCTATGAAAGAGATCTTGTGAACATAAGGCGCTTTAGCCATTTATCCGGCAAACTGTTCCAAACCCTGCCGGAGACTGCCTGCCTCCGCCAGGAAAATATCTCACAGCGCAGTACTTGCTGAACACAAAACACGGACTGGTCGGCCAAATGTTTCATCCAAACGCTGATGACTCCTTGAGTCTTTATCAAAGCATTCACCGACGGGAATTTGGGACCTTGCAATCTGCGCAACTAAAGAATCAGCACCCTTTCTCACAAGAAACGGTGCACGGAACGCTGAAATCTTTGAAGACAAACCTCATGCATCAGTCATCCACATAGGTAACTTACCTGCACATGTTGCCACACACGAAGTGTGCAAAGTGTACATCTCAGTTGAAGTAGCTCAGGCTGTCACTTTGCTTGGCCCAAGTGCATGGAGATTGCTCAAGCATCTTCATGTGTGGGCAGTAAAGGATTTCAAACAAATTTGGTCCGAGCACTTGTGGTCAGCCCTGATCCTACCAGGCAACCCTGACAAACCTGCAGAAACCCATTGAGGGACCAACACCATCAGCCTTCCTTCATGGATTTTGCAACAATGGTAGCTGAGACACAAGCAGGCAATGGCTGCAACAAAGCGGACACTTCCACAAATCTGAAATGAAATGCCTTGCGTGCACATCACCCCGTGCAATGAAAGCTTTGGAGCAAACCCTGCTTAGCACCAGCGACGGCGCCCAATCAGTCTGGGCCAGGGATGGTGGGACATCGTTCGCAACACAGCACTAACAACATGATTGGAACAAAAGAGCCGGTGCGGCTTTAGAAACCGGAAGCGATGTTGCCCAAGATCTTCAGCCACATTGTTGCGGATGAAATTCTTCCAGCCACAAATGTTCTATGAAAGAGATCTTGTGAACATAATGGGCTTTAGCCGTTTATTCGGCAAACTGTTCCAAACCCTGCCAGCTGAAAACAAAACACGGACTGGTCGGCCAAATGTTTCATCCAAACGCTGATGACTCCTTGAGTCTTTATCAAAGCATTCACCGACGGGAATTTGGGACCTTGCAATCTGCGCAACTAAAGAATCAGCACCCTTTCTCACAAGAAAGGGTGCACAGACTACGCTGAGATCTTTGAAGCCAAACCACATGCATCAGTCATCCACATAGGTACCTGACCTGCACATGTTGCCACACACAGTGTACATCTCAGTTGAAGTAGCTCAGGTTGTCACTTTGCTTGGCCCAAGTGCATGGAGATTGTTCAAGCATCTCCATGTGTGGGCAGTAAAGGATTTCAAACAAATTTGGTCCGAGCACTTGTGGTCAGCCCTGATCCTACCAGGCAACCCTGACAAACCTGCAGAAACCCATTGAGGGACCAACACCATCAGCCTTCCTTCATGGATTTTGCAACAATGGTAGCTGAGACACAAGCAGGCAATGGCTGCAACACAGCAAACACTTCCACAAATCTGAAATGAAATGCCTTCCGTGCACATCACCTTGTGCAATGAAAGTTTTGGAGCAAACCCTGCTTAGCACCAGCGACGGCGCCCAATCAGTCTGGGCCAGGGATGGCGGGACATAGTTTGCAACACAGCGCTAACAACATGATTGGAACAAAAGAGTCGGTGCGGCTTTAGAAATCTGAAGTGATGCTGCCCAAGATCTTCAGCTGCTACATTGTTGTCATTGTTGTTGATGAAATGCATCGAGACACAAATGCCCTATGAAAGAGATCTAGTGAACATAAGGCGCTTTAGCCATTTATCCGGCAAACTGTTCCAGAACCTTGCCGGAGACTGCCTGCCTCTGCCAGGAAAATATCTCACAGCGCAGTACTTGCTGAACACAAAACACGGACTGGTCGGCCAAATGTTTCATCCAAACGCTGATGACTCCTTGAGTCTTTATCAAAGCATTCACCGACGGGAATTTGGGACCTTGCAATCTGCGCAACTAAAGAATCAGCACCCTTTCTCACAAGAAACGGTGCACGGACTACGCTGAAATCTTTGAAGACAAACCTCATGCATCAGTCATCCACATAGGTAACTTACCTGCACATGTTGCCACACACGAAGTGTGCAAAGTGTACATCTCAGTTGAAGTAGCTCAGGCTGTCACTTTGCTTGGCCCAAGTGCATGGAGATTGCTTAAGCATCTTCGTGTGTGGGTAGTAAAGGATTTCAAACAAATTTGGTCCGAGCACTTGTGGTCAGCCCTGATCCTACCAGGCAACCCTGACAAACCTGCAGAAACCCATTGAGGGACCAACACCATCAGCCTTCCTTCATGGATTTTGCAACAATGGTAGCTGAGACACAAGCAGGCAATGGCTGCAACAAAGCGGACACTTCCACAAATCTGAAATGAAATGCCTTCCGTGCACATCACCTTGTGCAATGAAAGTTTTGGAGCAAACCCTGCTTAGCACCAGCGACGGCGCCCAATCAGTCTGGGCCAGGGATGGCAGGACATAGTTCGCAACACAGCGCTAACAACATGATTGGAACAAAAGAGTCGGTGCGGCTTTAGAAATCTGAAGTGATGCTGCCCAAGATCTTCAGCTACATTGTTGTCATTGTTGTCGATGAAATGCATCGAGACACAAATGCCCTATGAAAGAGATCTAGTGAATATAAAGCCCTCTAACACTTTTTCCCGCAAACTGTTCCAAACCCTGCCGGAGACTGCCTGCCTCTGCCAGGAAAATATCTCACAGCGCAGTACTTGCTGAACACAAAACACGGACTGGTCGGCCAAATGTTTCATCCAAACCCTGATGACTCCTTGAGTCTTTATCAAAGCATTCACTGACGGGAATTTGGGACCTTGCAATCTGCGCAACTAAAGAATCAGCACCCTTTCTCACAAGAAACGGTGCACGGACTACGCTGAAATCTTTACGGCCAGACCTCATGCATCAGTCATCCACATAGGTAACTTACCTGCACATGTTGCAACACACAAAGTGTGCGAAGTGTACATCTCAGTTGAAGTAGCTCAGGCTGTCACTTTGCTTGGCCCAAGCGCATGGAGATTGCTTAAGCATCTTCATGTGCGGGCAGTAAAGGATTTCAAACAAATTTGGTTCGAGCACTTATGGTCAGCTCTGATTACCAGGCAACCCTGACAAACCTGCAGAAACCCATTGAGGGACCAACACCATCAGCCTTCCTTCATGGATTTTGCAACAATGGTAGCTGAGACACAAGCAGACAATGGCTGCAACAAAGCGGACACTTCCACAAATCTGAAATGAAATGCCTTCCGTGCACATCACCTTGTGCAATGAAAGTTTTGGAGCAAACCCTGCTTAGCACCAGCGACGGCGCCCAATCAGTCTGGGCCAGGGATGGCAGGACATAGTTCGCAACACAGCGCTAACAACATGATTGGAACAAAAGAGTCGGTGCGGCTTTAGGAACCCGAAGCGATGCTGCCCAAGATCTTCAGCTACATTGTTGTCATTGTTCTCAATGAAGTGCATCGAAACACAAATGCCCCATGAAAGAGATCTAGTGAACATAAAGCGTTCTAGCACTTTATTTGGAAAACTGTTCCAAACCCTGCCGGAGATTGTCTGGTTCCGCGAGGAAAATATCTCACAGCGCAGTATTTGCTGAAAACAAGAACACGGAACCCTTCAGGCTTCGGAAAATGATTCTCCTGGTGTTCCACGCAGCTTGCGGTCAAAAGGTCCGTGCCAGCCGCGCCAGCTGAACACTTCCTGCAACATATTCTCTCTGTCAAAGTCTGTCCAAATCCAAGGGAGATGCCCACGTCCAAGGTCGTTGCGCAGCTGCTCCTGTCACATGGCCATCCAAGTCGCACTGTGTAGCAGGCATGACTAATACACTTCCATCCACGTTTCCAGGTCTAACCTAACGTGTGAGCCCGTTGAATCTGCACGACTTCCATCTTGCACACATTTGAACCTTCGCTACTGCCATGGCCAAGGAGCGGGCGTCCTTTCCATTCTGGCGACGGCCAGCCATGCTCCAGCTATGCAGATTTGACTGAACTCACTTCCCCAAGCTGAATTTGACTCGTATGAAACTGATTTGAAAACACTGCAGCGTGTGTGACTTGAAATATCACCCACCAAAAAAAAAGAAAGAAAAACACACACACACACAAACACAACGAGTCCTTGTTCTTCAGGGCGTGAAGGCCTCCACGCCAAGCGCTTGTTCAAAAGTTCCGCAGTTAGCACCAAATAGCGCCGCCATTCGGAACAGGCCCGCTGTGGTTCCATTTTGGGACTGAAATGCATTTTGTTCTCAGCACTCCAACTCCTGCGTTTCTCACAAATGTAATCTAATTAGTCGATTGAAGAAAAAAACAATCCTTGGTCGGTATAGTTAGCGAGGGTACTGAAGTTACATGGTGATAAGTGACACCTGTTCGACTTGCCATGCTTGAACAGCTGCAGTTCCAGCAGTCACTTCTTACTGTACATGGAAAACTTTATTGAAACCCCTTGATGGTCTACAGCACTCCCTTCGTCAGGGTTCCTTGAAGCTCCGGATCAGAATCCAACGCACTTCATCCAAGTTCCGTCGGTATAGCGATCAGTTTGAAAAATTTGGGTCGAATTCAGTGCAATGAGGGTAACAACGCATTGTGGTCTTCACATACAATAAAGAGATCCCAATTTGGCCGCATGGTGTTTTTGCTGCATCTCTGTGTGTGCTTGCCGGCAGCGATAGTCTCCCAACAACATGATTCAATTTGAAATCGAAAATCGTAAACGATCGAGAATCCTTGATCACGTTCGAATTGTTGATTGCGGGCACCAAGAGTTTTCATACAGAAACACCTTTTTTCAAAAATTCGTGTACAATACTTAGAACTTCCTCAAATTATAGTGATTGGCCTGCTGTCTTAAACCGAGTGTGTTGCCATTGGTTTTGGATAACCCCATTTTTTCATTTCGTTTTAACAAAATTTGCCCCACCTTAGGTCATCTTGCTGAAGAGCGCATCGGCGATTAGAATTATAAGATTGTCGTCAAGCAGCTAAATGATCATTTTGTTTCTCATTCTTAGTGAATATTCACTTCGACTTTATTCGCTTTTTGTGAACGGCACATGGAACGCCTCACCAATATTCGATTTGCAAACGATCTACTGTTGTTTGCAAAAAATTTTGGCGCAAATTACTCTGCATGCTGGAACTTTTGATTGTGGAATTTACTGCGATTGGTTTGGCATTGAATACGTCGAAAACAAAGATATTTATGACGTGTCCTCAACATTGTCCTTGCTGTATGGATTGCTGCTAATCCTGGTTGGGGGATTTTTTCGGGGAGACGAAACGCACAAATATCTTGGTAGCAAACTCCCAACAAATCTAGAATCCAGAGGCCAGGTGAAATGAAAACATCGAATTCAGCTTGCTTGGAGGAATTTTCGAAAATACCGACACGTTTTGTTGAATTGACAGGTTGCGTTGCAACTGAGGTTGAAGTTGTTTGGTGCGGTCATCTCTCCTACCATCCCTTTTGGGCTGTCAACGTTGCCACTGACGAAAGTGCGGGCACAGCCGGGGGATAGGTCGCAACGCAGGATGTTTCGAACAGTTGTTGGAGGGGTCAGGGTGTCAGAGGAAGACTGGGCAGAAACCATGACACGCAATGCAAAGACACAATGTGAACCTATGGTTTTCACAAATGTACAAGAAACAAGTCAGGGTGTCAATGAAGTTTGGGCATGCACTTGCAAAATGGACTGCTTCCACAACATTATGGGATCCAAGCAAGAGTTGGAATACCAATTATTCAACTGAACCTCATCGACCTAAACGGTGGGACGACAATTTGGCAAAATTTGCACATCAATATTTTAATGAACCTTGGGTCCACGCAGCTTGTCAGAGGCTAGAATGGCCTATGCCGGAGCCGCGTTTTGTACAGTGCTGCGTTGGCTTTTTGATTCCCCCCAATGCCCTTGTAAGACCGAGGTGACTCGGATGGGCGAAGGAAAGAAAGAAAGCGAACGGCACACTGCAAAACCGCACCCAGACTGAAACATTAATTTTCCTCTTGATTATTGGGGTCAATCTTTGGCCGCGCTGTCACGGCTATAGGGTGAGCAGGTTCGAATTGAATCATGCGATTCACGGGGATCCATGAATGATGGTTGACACAAAATGGTCATTTGGACGAATCGCATATCACTTGACCAACATGGGTTTGCCTCAATTAAGTGTGGGTTGGTGCGAGGGATTGGTCGAAATTTATTGGGCCAAACGAAAAAAAATCACTTGCATGATCCGCGAAAAAGAAAATAGGACCAAACGGTGCTTACAAAGTGATATTGTAAGTTTTGACTTTTGACTTTGCGCCTGCGCGCCCGAAGACACCCCGTTTGACAAAGGTAAGACCATCAAAAAAAAAAATATTATGACAATCAAAAAAAAAATTCCCGGGCAATCAAAAACAAAATATTATCACAATCAAAAAAAGATATATATTATGTTTTGGAGCTGGAACCTTCCATTTTGCATGGTATTTACGTCGTTTTGGAGCTGGGACCGTGCATTTTACATGGTATTTAAAACGTTTTGGAGCTGGGACCTTCCATTTCCCATGGTATTTATAACGTTTTGGAGCTGGAACCCTGCATTTTTCATAGTATTTACAACGTTTTGGAGCTGGAACCTTCCATTTTGCATGGTATTTACAACGTTTTGGAGCTGGAACCTTGCATTTCCCATGGTATTTACAACGTTTTGGAGCTGGGACCTTGCATTTTCCATGGTATTTACAACGTTTTGGAGCTGGAACCTTCCATTTTGCATGGTATTTACAACGTTTTGGAGCTGGGACCGTGCATTTCACATGGTATTTACAACGTTTTGGAGCTGGGACCTTACATTTCCCATGGTATTTACAACGTTTTGGAGCTGGAACCTTGCATTTCCCATGGTATTTACAACGTTTTGGAGCTGGAACCCTGCATTTTTCATAGTATTTCCAACGTTTTGGAGCTGGAACCTTGCATTTCCCATAGTATTTACAACGTTTTGGAGCTGGAACCTTCCATTTTGCATGGTATTTACAACGTTTTGGAGCTGGAACCTTGCATTTCCCATGGTATTTACAACGTTTTGGAGCTGGGACCTTGCATTTCCCATAGTATTTATAACGTTTTGGAGCTGGAACCTTGCATTTCCCATGGTATTTACAACGTTTTGGAGCTGGAACCCTGCATTTTGCATGTTCTTGTTGTTGTTGTTGTTGTTGTTGTTGTTGTTGTTGTTGTTGTTGTTGTTGTTGTTGTTGTTGTTGTTGTTGTTGTTGCCTTCCTTCCTTCCTTCCTTCCTTCCTTCTTTCCTTTCCCATGCTATATTTTTTTTGATTGGAATAATATTTTTTTATTGATTGTAATAATATTTTTTTATTGATTGGAATAATATTTTTTTTGATATAGATTCCCGTTTGGGGCGCGGCAGGTGCGACAAGACATTAATTAACCAGCACCATCACCGTCCCAGATGACAGAAACGGACAAAAATTTCCATCAACATGGGCCATCTGGCGCCATCGGCTGCAATTGTCATCCCGTCATGAATACTTTTGCACTGGAAAGGAATCGTTGTTTGTCTCCCATCTATGGAATGGCCGACCAACATGGGCACCCCGAGCCCAACCAAGGACCCGTCGCACCCATTGAGACGCTGGAAAACGGACTACGAACGATGCAAACTTCCAATGTTGCTGCAAACATCTGCTGAAAAATTTCGGACCAGGAGGACACGCCGGGTTGTTGCACAAAGGTTGCCACACGTTTGTTCCATGAGTGCAATATCACATGTCAAGGAGAAGTCTAATCCAAACCTCCTGGCGGCCACACAACGGAGCGAACCCCTTTTCGAATCCGTACATCCACGTTCTGCATATCAGCCCTGTGAATTGCACGGTGTGATGAGCGAAGCAGGCAAATGGACTCACAATGGCATTGAAATATTTCAGTCGTTGAAATGGTCTGATCGCATAAAATGTCACAGTGAACATAAAAATCTTTCGTGGCAGCTTGCACACGGGAATTTGTGTCAAGACGCGGCCGTTTAAAACTCGAGGGACACAGCAAGCAACCTAGCCGTTTGTGGCATGATGACGATCGCAGGACACGCACTTCGTCTCCAGCAGCCGTGGGCAAAGATTTTGGTGGTTAGGTTTCTGTGGTGGGACATTTCGCCTTCGCATTGTTCAAGCAAAGGCCAGCTTGCCCGAAACATTCAACCAGCGCATCAAGCAATTGAAGCGCATTCTGCGCCGAACACGCGCAAATCAAGAAATCGTTTGCAAATCGTGAATCCAGTAACAGGGGCCACCCATCTCGCAGATCGACACCCAGGTGCTGACTCACTTGCCGCCATTGTCGCATAGCATCCTCCAGCACGGCACCAAGCAAACGAGGACTCAAAACACATCCTTGTCCTATGCTGGTTTCTGCTTCCGCTTCGCCCGCCCGAGTCAAAATGAAACACTCTGCTTACGGTCCTCCAAGGACACGGTTAAGTGCCAAACAATGGCCTCCAAAATTTCATGGGTTCCTGAACAAATTTCTGTCGATGAATGTGCCAGTTTGTACAGTTAGACGCTTGGGGCCACCAAGGGGCATTACCTACATATGTGCGCACAAATAAATGAAGTTTGTCATCCCATCTTTTAAGCGGCCTCCCTGGTTTCCGCCTCAGGCAAGATGTGAAATTACTATCCCAATGGTGCAATGAATGCCATTGAAATTTTTCGCCGTCCAGACATGCCTTATGGCTAAACGATGAGCCCGCTCAAATTGTGATCCAGCGACTTGACGCGACCAATCATGAATTGTGCAAGTGGCCGTAAATGTACACAAACGCTGGTTCATGCGACTCGTTGTTTGCCCCCACGATTCACCCACATGCCGTACCCAACCAACAATGGATCGAAGCATGTTTGATCCAATTTGAAGAATTGTTGTTGTGTCAAAGGCAAGATTGCAAGGCCAAACAAAACGCCGGGGGAAATGACTATGGCCTGCACGCCATTCGGCGGGCCCCTTGTGAGCGCAGGCGCCATAGAGTGCAACGTTGCAAATCAAATCGACAACAGCATCGTCAACACCACCAACTCACATGTAGCAGAACTCCACAAGATTTTCCGCATAATCATCCCACAGGGTGGTATTGGACGCAGCATCAATCCAAGGACCTAAATTTTTGTATCTGCAAACGGCTTCCCGTTTGGAACCCCACATTGTTTTGGTACTGCCACGTTTCTGCATACAAGCAAGTTTCCAGTCCAACATACGTCGCACCCACAATTTGGAGAAACACACGCCACATGGGGTGCAGGTTTCCAACATTGTCTGCAGCATTTGGTTCCCCAATTGTCCAAAGCAGCCCGTCGTACAAACATACCGACACGATCATTCCAAGCATGCAAAATTTCATGCCATTCAAGACCCCAATCTGTGTTTGGAGGTGGCCGCACCATGTTTCTGCACAGTTTTCAACATGAAACCTTCACAGCCTGCAACAAGGCATGCCACATATGAAATTATTGCATCAAAGTATTTCAAACAACTTCCAATGGTGGTTTCGTGGTCCAACAAAATCCATTTGTTAGTTTTAAAAATTTTGTTCGCTTGCTGTGTGTGGTATTCCACATCCTCGCTGCGACCACCAGGGCCTTTTGCCGACAACATGCACCCAAGCCATTTGTGTCTTTCTTCACGGTGCAACACTTTGATTTGCAAACGGTTCCTAGTGCAAAGGCGGGATGGCAATTAAGTTTCGTTTGTCAAAATGACCGTAGTGTCGGGATTAAGGATCGAAATCCATGCTCGGAGGCTTGCCACCAAAGGGTCGACCAGAATACATGCTTCCCTTGCAGAGGTAACGCACGGCAAGATATCATCTGCAAATCGACGATCCAGCAAACACACGAACCCATCGCCTAAGTCAAATCCATGTTCATTTGCAGGTTCAAGTCTCCAACACCCCATGGCGTCTTGCAGGACAGCTGTGAAAAAACGTGGGCTCAATACGCAACAATGATGCCAGTGACACCTGTGCAGCTCAGTGTGGCGTGAGACAAGGCTGTGTCCGAAGCCCTCGATTGTTATATGCGGTGCTACAACGGGCAATGCGAAAATGGAGGGAGGAAACCTGCGAGAGAGGTTTTGATCTACAGGACGGGTTGCGGCCTCGTCTGGATCTATGCTTTGTGGATGACACCCTGGTGTTCAGTCACGCTAAAATGGCAGTGATGCAATTGTTGGGGTCTCTGGTTGTTGTTTTGGCAAGGGTGGGTCTGAAATTGAAACGTTTTTCTTGACGACTGAAGCACAACCACTTGAACATTTATTCACGGCAGGTGGCTCTTTCATCAGGGTAGTTGAGGCGCACAAACGGCTCGGTTGCATTCTCACCAGACAGAACGTTGGGCCAAATTTGTTAACTGGAAATGTTGAGTCTCACATCACGGAAAACAAACAATTGGCAAATTGGGTCCCACATCACTGTTTAACGCCATGCCATTTGCATAGCACTTGTTGTGGTCTCATGTTTGCTTACCTCAGCGTTGGAAATTTGCTATGTATGTTACCAATTTTTCTGGGGAACGTTGGGCCAAACATTTAGTTGAATGGATGCCTTCCGGTCACACATCCAGTGGTCGACCACATCACATTTGGACTTCAAAGCCCAAAGCGTTTTGCAGACTTCGGTTTTGACTTTGCAAGCTTTGAAATTGACATGTTTTGCAAAATTCAAAACCTTGGGTCATTGGTCTTCAGAAGCAAGGGACACTTCAATGTGGATGTCCCTGATCGAGGACTTTGTCGGTTTCTATATTTTTTGATTAATTGTAGTTCTGCTTTTGTTTCACTGCGTCCTGCACTTTCAATGGGGGCGGCCTACGGGCACGCAAGCTCCGACCCAAAGCCAGGCTCAATACGCAGCCTTGCCTCCCTCCTGCAACGATGGGACCCACGTTGGTGGAACCAGATTTCCCTTTCACTTTCCCAACATTGGTTTTCTTCCATGTTTGATTAAATCCATGTCAAGTGGTGGGACACCCCTTCG
Organism: Symbiodinium kawagutii; assembly: GCA_009767595.1. Classification (NCBI taxonomy): domain Eukaryota; class Dinophyceae; order Suessiales; family Symbiodiniaceae; genus Symbiodinium; species Symbiodinium kawagutii. The sequence goes on from VSDK01026541.1 coordinate 327,792, forward strand.
TCGCGCAGGGCTTTCCATAGAGCCGGCCCATGTACTGTCAAACACGCTTTCGATAGCCATTGACTTTGATTTTGGTTTTTCGCCCGCACGTCCGAAAACGGCCCATTTAGGGCGCAGTCGGGGTGAAAAACAAGACTGCTTGAGTCATAAACATGAGCCCATTACAAAAAAAAACGTCCGCGCACAAAACTGCAAGAAGTCCTTCTTCATCAACGAGTGCCAAAAGTCCTCATCAACCGCCACCGCATGCCAAGTGCCCAAACCGCTGTACGTCCAAAAATTTTCACAATAAGGTCCCACGTCGCAATTGGTCTTCCAATCTTCCTTCGGCCGGCGGGCCGCCGTCTCAGCACAGGTTTGACCCAACGATCTTCCGGTAACCGCGCCACATGCCTCAAATTCCCACCGGAGACCGAGGGAAGGGGTTACCCAGCATGTTGTTGAAGCCGTATCGGTCAAGTGACGCACCTTTCTCATTCCACTGATGCAAATTTTTACTCCCGTACACAAGTTTTGCCGGAATTGGGCGACGACGCGCTGATCAACGTGAAGGAAAAAGAACGCCTAGCCAGCCCTCGTTTAAAAAATGGGCTGGGCACCTGATCGAACACCAACCCAAGCACGCAACCCAACAGCAGCAATGAGATGTCCGACCTGTTTTGACGATTTTTTTGGTGAGAATCGGATGCAGTTAGTGTGAATTTATGTTTGTCGGTTTGTCCTTTGTTCGGACGCTGCATAAAGTTTTGCACCTGCTTGTCTTCATCCATCCTTCCAGGAAAAAATAATCCACCAAACACCACGGAAAACCTATTTGGAATCCTTACTTGGCAATCTCATTTGGCAACCTCAATTGGCAACCTTCCTTGCAAACTTTCTTTGGGGGCATCACCTGGCAACCTTCCTTAAAAATTTTGTTTGGAAGTTTCGTGTGGGCATCTCTCCTGCGAATTTTCCTTGGCAAATTTGACTTGGGAATCTCACTTGAGAACCTTGCTTGGGAACCTCGCTTGAGACCCACCCTTGGGAAGTTTAATCGGGAACCATGCTTGGCACAAATTTTTTCTTGGGAACCGTGTTTCGGAAATTTGACGTAAAAATTTCTTGGCGGAAAGCAAAAGCAGCTTGATTCCGACCGTCCACCCCACGCGGTTCTTGATGTCCATCACCAAGTGCAACCTCAAAGGCGGACCTTATACACCCGGACCTTACTCCCGGACCATGCTTGGGAACCCCGCTTGGGACCCATGATTGGGAAATTCAATCGGGAACCATGCTTGGGAACCTCGATCAAAATGCCACGTGGGAACGTCACTTGAGAACCTCAAACGCGAACTCTTTTGGGAACCTCCCTTCGGAACCTCATTTGGGAACCGCGCTTGAGAACCTTCCTTGCGAACCGGTCTTGGGAAACTCACTTGCAAACCTTGCGCGCAAACCCGCCTTGGGAATATGACTTGGGATGCCAACCATGCTTCGGAACCTCGCTTGGGGCCCTGTCTTGCGAACCTCGATGGGACACCTTACTTTGAAACCCCATTCGGCTTTTTTTTTCGCGTGGAATTTTGGAAACCAAGGTTCCCATAACCTCGGTGGAAAACTTTGTTTGCAACCTTGGTTCCCAAAGTTCCCGGAACCCGTCTCCGCCGAGAATTTTTTTGAAAGATGGTTGTACCACTCCTGTGTTTCGAGAGATTGACACCCGAAATCGTTGTGTTGTTGGGACTTATGGGCGGAAACAAAGAGAGAACATGACACGCGTGCTCTTGGGCACTTGGCGCCTTGACTGGTTGCGGGGCGTTATGAATCAAACTGTGACGGCTCACAACCGAAAGGTCCAAACACTAGCGCGCAGCAACTGAACCGAAAACATGTGTTGCAGCGTGCACTTCATGCATCTTAAAGGGCCTGTTTTTTTGCTCAGACTTGGTGTGTACGTTAAGGTGGTTTCCCCAACGGCAAGGGCCACAGATCTGAATGATTTTGCCGAGTTCCAGCAAATGCACCAGATCTTCCCAAAACGCCCGGAACCTCCCGAATTTTGCTGACATCTGCACCGGAAGTTCCCGCAACTTTCCGGAACCTTGCCTCTTGAAACCTTCCGGCACCTTGCCTGCCATCTGCGTTGACCCTTCCTGGTACCTTCCGGAACCTTGCCTCACATCCATTTTTTATTCATGCACTTATGCATTTTTTCCTTCATTTTTCCCTCATTTATTCATTCGTTCATCCCTTCATTCATTCATTCATTCATTCATTCATTCATTCATTCGTGCGTTCGTTCATGCAGTCGTTCTCGTACACTCGTTTCGTACACTCGTGATCGGCATTTGTGCAATTGGCAGGTTTTGGCTCCTGATCCTGATTTGTGGCACGGATTGATGGATGATTTCTGCACATTTTGTGGTCGAGGGTGAAATGCCGTAATTTTGTGTATATTATTTTCATGACGGTTTCACTCGTCTCACCTGCGCCCAAATGGGCGGCCGACAGGCGTGCAGGTTCAAAGTCAAAGTCAAAGTCATTCCTTCATTCATTGATTCATTGGCTCAAGTGCTCGAGTGCGGGCCGTTTTGTAGGTGCCATGCCGCTGTCACAGGAACAAATCCAGAAACTGAAAGCGGGTGACACTAAAATACATTACCAGCAGGACAATCCAAAATCACCAGGTTCCAAAGCATGGGAACGATATGAGAAATATAAGGTGGCGAACACAGTGGCCGAATCAAAGGAACTCAAGGCCAGCTGGCAGGATTTGTCATCTGATTTCGAGAAGGGCTATGTGAAGATCATGGACACGGACATGGAAGTTGATCCTTTGTCAAGCAAAAGGGGCGCGCCAGAAGGAACACCAGACAAGGAAGCTCTTGCAAGGTCAAAAGCAGTTGCGCGTGAAATGGCGCCGGCCCAGCATGATGTTCCAAGGGGTTCATCCGGAGGGAATTTGGTCGAGGTAAGCAAGGTTGAAATGAGCCCCGCAACCATACAAGCACTTAGGATGATGATGCGTGAGGAGCTGACCAATGGCATGCAAGATATGGAAGAACGAATCACATCGAACATGGAAGCGCTCATCGATGATCTTCGTGCTGACTTGGGTGAGGAGAAAGAGAAAAGACAACAATTGGAAGAACGCGTTCAAAAGTTTGAGAGCAACTTTGATATCCAAGCCATTTCCCATCGAATTGCCAACATCGAAGAACAGCTGTCAAACCGAAGTGCATCCCCAGCTGACAGTGACACAGTTGACAAATCCATGGTGGTCATCGGTGGTTTTGGCGCAAAATCGATGGAAGAAGTGGATATTTTGGTGCAAGAATTGTTGAAAAATGTGGCTGGTTTCAAAGAGGTCGAGGTGACATCGAGCGATTCTCCGATTGCCTTTGCCCACTTCGAATCAGCAATGCAAGCCATGAAATTCATTCGTGGTCAAAAAAAGAATGTGAACATGATGGCACACAAGCTTTGGGCATCAGAAAACCGATCCGATGCCGAGCGTCGAAGATGCAAAATTGCAAGTAAAATCAAAAAATTCATGATCGAACTTGGCAATGTTGAGGGGAAGAACGTGCAGGTGAACTACAAGTCCTTCAAGGTGACTTTGAAAGTAAACGGAAAGATGGTCCCGCTGGCTTTGGTGTTGGCGGATGGGCAAATCACGTGGTTTGATGCCGCTGGACCGCACCAGGACGTGCAGGAAGCCATGGAGGAGTTCATCGCAGAGTTGGAGTAGGATGAGGTGCGAAGCCGCCTCAAATCAATCGGTGACGGAAAGTTTTTGGCTGCCAATGCGCACAGCCCATTGGATGCTAGAACGCATGATGTTGTCGATGATGTGGTATCACTTGAATTTACCGTCTTGCATGTTGCAACCACGAATTTGCAGAGTGTACGGAGTGATGATCGTTTTCAAGACTTCCTTTCTGAATTGGATGATTCGATTTTTGATGTATATTTCTTTTCGGAAACCTGGCGGGACGAAGTGGAGGAATGTTTCGTTACGAGTGGTGGCACCAAAGTCTTCATGTGCGGGGGGGGAAACCACAGAGGTGTTGCCATTGCACTGTCCAAATCGTTCTCACAAAAAATTTGTGACGTGTCCTTTCATCCATATTCATGTCGACTATGTGGTCTGCATTTCAAGTATGGTGGTTCACGCTTCCGTTGCTTTGCTTGCTACTTTCCTACGTCCTGGGATGCGGATGAAGACCTAGCAGAAATGTATGACATGCTTAATTTGTTGCTGCTTGCATGCGAGTCAGACGGTGCAATACCATTGCTTGGAGGTGATTTCAATGCAAATTTGGGCATGCCGCAGCCGGAGGATGACTTAGATTTGGTTGGCGTTTGTGGGGTCGGCCCTCGGAATGAGCAAGGCTGGTCGCTGTCACGGTGGGTTAGCATGCATGGGCTTCAAATTCTGAATCGTTTGAGGTCGCCGACATTCAAAGATGACAATTGGACATGTCGCAGGGCAGCTGATGGAATTTTAGTACAGTTGGACTTTATACTTGGTGGTGCTCGTTGCTTTTATGGTGATAGTTGGGTCGACGACTCTTTCCCAATCGGCCTTGATCACCGGTGTGTCCACTGTCATGTGCGAGTTCGACTCCCGGTGCGGGTACCAAAATGCACCCGCAAAAAGTACAAAAATTGGATGCCAGTCATAGATGATAAAGGGCAGCCCGCGGCTTTTCAACATTCAATTTTGGAGATGCTTGGGCACTTGAACATGCCCGAGATGGAACACCTTGAAGCAGTGTTATTGGAAAGTGCCCGGCATGGAACGTGTAAAGCACAACATTTTGGTTTCCAACCTTCCAATCGTTTGCGTGAAATGCGCCGCGCACGGAGGATGCTTGTGGATATAGATGCTCGGAAACTTTTGAGTTTTGAAATTCGAAAATTGCAGCGGAAAGAAAATCGTTTATGGAAATCGCGGCAGCTGCAAAACCACCTTGGTAATTGGAATGCATGGAGGGCATTGCGTAAACAATTGCCATCCGTGTCGGGGGCCAAGTTTTCGGAGCAACCCCCAGCAGACGAATTTGCAACAATGCTGGAATCTTTATTTGATGGACAGCCTCCGGGTTTGGTTCAACGTCCGGAATTATCGGAAGATGCTTTCACATTGGAAGAGCTGGACACAGCCATTCACAAATTGAAAATTGGAAAGGGTGCTGATGAAGCTGGGCTCACAGCTGAACTCCTGAGGTGCAGTCCGCAAGAATTTCGGATGCAAGCGTTGACATTGTTCAATGATATTCTCTTTCAAGGAGATGTTCCAGTTTCTTGGCGTTCAACCATGTTCGTGATGATTGCGAAAAAGGCACGTGCTGTTCAAGTCTCTGATTTTCGACCCATCGCTGGACTGCGGCTGTTGTACAAAACGTTTGCTTATATGATTTTAGATCGCATCGAGGCTGACCTGGAGGCGGCCCAACCTGCTGAACAACATGGTTTTCGCAAACAACATCGTATTGAGGAACATTTGCTCACAGCTAATTTGGTGTTGGATAAGGCGACAAACGCTGGTTTACCAGTGTGGATTGTGAGCTTGGACCTGTCCAAAGCATTTGACAGGGTGAAGTGGGAGGCGCTGTGGGATGCCTTGGCTGCAGACGGCATATCCGAACATTTGATTTGGGTCCTCCGGTTGTTGTATCGCAATCAATGCGGGGAAGTTATTGGAGATTGGGGTCGCAGCCGTGGATTTCATATCCGTGCTGGCGTGAGACAAGGGTGTGTGCTCAGTCCGAAATTGTTTTGTTCAGTTTTACAATTTGCCATGAGAAAATGGAGAGACCGCATTGGTCTTGTTGGCTTCGACTTGCTAGATGATTTGCCGTGGCTTGTAGATTTGCGTTTTGCTGATGATATTCTTCTTTTTGGCCGGGACCGTGCAGAAGTATGTTCCATTTTAGATTCCTTGGTCAGTCATCTGGAGGAAGTGGGGCTGATGGTCAATGCACAAAAAACTGTTGTGTTGACAAGTGAAGCGCAGCCGCCGGAGTTTTTGAGCACACCAGGTGGTTTATCCTTGAAGGTGTTTCACGGAAACATGTGCCACAAATGGTTGGGTTGCATGCTCACTGCCACTGGTTCTGCCAACCAAGGTGTGGATGTACGGTATCATTTGCAACAGGCATGTAAAGCTTACCATGCCAACAAATGGGCTTTGCAGGACAAACAGGTCTCCATCAGCCTTCGTTTACATTATTTTCAAGCAGTAATTACTTCCGTCGCTTGCTTTGGAAGTGCGCATCGGTCCATTCGACGATGTGATCTTCGAACTTTGAACGTTGAATTTCGAAAACTCCTTCGGTCGGTGGTCGGGCCACCGGCAGGCATTTCTTGGGACAACCCATGGCATGAGACTTTGCATTCATGGAATGAACGCGTCCAACACTTTTGTGATACAGCCGGGGTGACAGATTGGGCAACTTCTTCATTACAACAATATTGGAAACTGGCTGAGTACGTAGCGAATCTACCAAATCATCGCTGGTTGATTCGGGTGATTAAATGGCATCCGCCGACTGGTCGCCGGAGAAAGATTGGACGTCCATTGAACACGTGGTGCACAAAGCTGGCCGAATTTTGCAGGTACAAAGGCTTTGAAGATTGGATGGCGGTTGCTGCACAACGACAAGTTTGGAATGACCTTCTGGACGAATTTGTTCAATTCTGTCGCTGAGCCGGTGTGTGAGAAGAGGTCCCCATTGTAACAAATGCACATGTTGTTTCACCGCCTGTGCCCTAAACGGGCTGCCCTTGTGGGCATACAGGTGTCCGACTCCGACTCCGACATTCATTCATTCATTCATTCATTCATTCATTCATTCATTCATTCCTTCAGTCATTCAGTCATTCAGTCATTCGGGCATTCATTCAATCATTCGTTCATTCATTCATTCATTAATTCAACAGTCATTCATTAATTCATTCGTTCATTCATTCATTAATTCATTTCATTCGTTCATTCATTCAAAGTCAAAAAAATCAAAGTCATTCATTAATTCATTCATTCCTCAGTCATTCAGTCATTCATTCACTCACTCAATCACCCCCTCACTCACTCACTAGCGTCCCAGACAAGAAAGCCGCATCGACAAAACCAACATCACATGCAGAATTTTCGTCGCACATTCGCGCGAATGCGTGGCCACGTTTGTTTCCTCTTTGTCAAATCCCACTCGCATTGTGATGCTTCCCACGGTCGGATTCCACGTTTTACCCTCAATACGTGGAACTAAATTTCCCTTTCATTTTTTGGCTGGGCGATTTGCAGCTGACAGACCTGGGCGTTTGAACCGTTTTTATGGTTGCAAAAGGGTTTGAGCATGGTGGCGAACATGATCCGAAACCCATCGTGGCTCTTTGGAATGGAGGTGCGAAATCTGAGCCTCCACGGCCTCCCCAATTCAGGGCGCAGGAAACCGTGAAACAAACGTTGCGAATCATAGGGACAAACCCCCAAAAACATGATTGATTGAAAATATCCACTTCAAACTACCTGCCGGTGCCTCCAGCGTATGACCTATTTCAAAAATGTAAAATTCCGTACCAAGCCGGGTCACGGTACAACATGTCCCACAACAATCCTCAAATTTTGCAGGTTTCAACATCCAAAACCCGTAAGCCCGATTGGTGTACTGTTCGAGGCCCAGCTATTTACAAACCAAACCACTGGAGGGACAACACACTAGGAAAAACCCACCAGTGTTTGATGGAAATTGTTCGAGCACTCTGGATATCAGCCCAGAAATTATCCTGAACTAAAAATAGAGTTTAGTAGTTTTTGACATGTCCGCAATCCGCACTGTGAAATGGCACACTTTGATGTTTCGCTCTTTCCCATTATATTATCAAAGTATGTATTTGTGTGTATTTGTTGCAACTGACAATGAAAACCACCCTTCTAGTTAGCCATCCCATACGGTTTCTGTGTTTCATTCACTTCTTTGCTTGTGCCCGTCCTGTGTTTCCTTAATGAAATTTGTGAGCAAATGTTCTTCCAGGCATCGTTCAGCTGTCAAACCATCAGGTCAATGGGGATCCCATTTTAGTTTGAATGCTGTCCGCGAACGCGTGAACAAGAATTTTGTCGAAATGTTTGAGGCCTGCAATGGGGAGACTTGGGGTGTCCTGTGGTAAATGGGGCAAGAAGTGGCTCGGTGTAGCAATTGCCAAATCAACCGTCATTCGTCGGTTGGCTTTTGCTAATTCAGCCGCTGGATTGCCCTGTGCAACAAGGTCTTTGTCCAAGGTTTTTGTGTCAAAACAAATGGTTTTTTGGGAACGGGCACTTCACTATGACAAAGTTTGCAGAAATCGTTTGAGGAAGGTGGTTCTGCAAAAGTTTTGCCAGTAACAGGTTGCCACAAGAAAATTCAATGGCAGCATGTTTGCTGATTTCTGTCCACTTGCAAAACTGTCACGCCATAGACCTGCTTGAAACATCTTGAAACGACGTTTGCTCCAATGAAACTGTCTCTGGGCGCGTTTTTTTGCAATCTTGTGATTCAACATGTTTTGGCGCTGCTTGGCGAAACAAGGTCATTTTCCGCAACATACCTGCGACTTATGTTTGTTGTTTGTTGGTTTCTCCTCTGTCTCAATGTGGGCATCAGATTTTGCGTGATGCGACCATCGTGGATATAGGTGCGTGGAGCAAAAAAGACATTTGGTGACATGACATTCTGACCTTGTCCTATGTGCACGCAGGCAGACAGGAAAAAAGAGGAGTGACACTGCAGAACAATGGTTCAAAGCCTGAAACCGAAATTGGCGGGACATGTATGAGGTAGGATTCTGTCTTATTGCAAACTGCCTTCCAGTCGACAACCTGTTTGCTTCACATTTTTTCTACTACAGTTGCCGTCGCCTATGCTGCATTTCCAGTTTACAATGAACAAACCTTGACGGCGGTGCTGTGAACACAATAAAAATTGCATGGAGATGATTCTATCAAATGACAAAGTTGATAATGTGAGTGCTTTCTAAATAGCACGAGTTCAATCAAAGTTTGTTTTTTCATTTGTCAATTAGTGCGAGAAGCACAAAATGCAACACTTTTGGGCAAAGTACATTTGCATGTTTGTTTGGGCATGGGTTGTTTCCCCCTTGGTTGGTTTTTGTTGCCGCGTTTTTTCTTCATTCAATGCAGCACTCCTACTTGTGTGCAATTATGGCTGAATGCCGAAACAGCACCTTTGCACGGGCGCCACGCGTTTTTGCGACCTTTTGGTGAAGTCGTTGTAGGCAAAAAAAAATTGTCCGATTGCTTTGTTGTCATCGTTTCTTGCTGCATTTGGTTGGGTTCCGGTGAGGTTTTGTTTAATGCATTGTGAACAATATGCTTGGTGTGGCGCAGTGCCTGGAAGTTAATGCTAGATCTTCAGGCGAAAAAACGAGTCGAAAAACTGCTGAATACATTTTTTGTCCTCGCCCGAGACGCTGTGCAGGTCACTCAGCGCGGGTCACTCGGAAGGTCAGAAAGAAACACCGAAATAGCAAAAAGGAGTAATCCAGTAAGACTCCAAAGAACTACAAACCAACACATAACCAAGGCTGAAGACACAGCCATGGTGGAGGCATTAACTGGTGAAACTAACTAAGTGCTGCTTTAAGTGCTGCTTTTAACACCCAGTTGTTAGGAATGACTATGCAATGAAAAGACTGATTAGCAATGCAAACTTATATACAAATGTTTCTGATTTGAGTCATCACGTTCCGTTCGTGAAAATCCGATGTTACATCGACCCTGAATCAGCATCATAATCCTGCATTTCGTAGCCAATCACCAAAAAACCGTGGCAACGCCGTCATTTCAAAGCCATTATAGAGCCGTTCCAAAACCAACATATCCCTATCCTCTCGTGGCAGCTTCTTGTGAGGCACGGCAGGAGTGCCAGAGAGAAGTGAAATTGGAACAAGTTCATCTTCTCTCCTGTTCACCGGAGTTACTAAGTACATCATAGAACCCGAGTTCATGCCTGTCGCACCTCTCGATAGCACGCCAGACGTTTCCTCATTCTCACAGCTGTCTGATGATCCAGTGTTGTCTGTCCTGCAATAGCACAAGACCCGTGTTGCAGACACTAGCAATAAGAGTTTGACAACAATCTGATCAAGAGATGACTCCTACACGTCCAGTGCCCACCCACAGCTTGGCACAGGCATGCACAGGTGTACCACATGTCATCGGAAACACGATTTGACGAAGAAGCATGCGCACACCTTTTTGAAAAGCGCGAAGGAAGGTGGACCGATAGCTGGTTTGCTGCTGACAATCCAATGCCAAACAGCCGAGGTCAGGGGAACAGAGTATAGTTTTACTGTTCATTTTAACCTCCTGCTTTGCGAACAAATTGAGCGGCAGGCGCAATGGCCACCAAGGTTCTCCAGCAAAGAGTTTTGCTTAAAGCATCGAGACTGTATTTCTGTGGTTTGGATGCGCAACAGGCCAGAGCCTGATACGGCAACAAAGGATGGCCAAACAAACCATGCATCCTTCGCAATGAAGTGACCGAAGCGACGACTGCAGACTTTCCTCACTTTAGGAACGTAGGTGGTGCGAGCCGTCATACACCATGTGCCACAGACAAAATGACCCAAGTTTCACCGGGCAGGCAGCAAACCCAGCAGTCAATTGAAGGACAAACCTACGTCCACATTGCCTGAAAATGTGTTGAACCGCCACAAGCGCCATGGGCCCCGTAGCCAAAGTGGCTAACGTAAATTGTTGCGGAAAAAACTGCTGGCCAAGACAAGGGACAGAAAGAACCAACCTAGGAGACGGAGAACCCAGGGAGTAGGACGAAACAGAAAACAACAGGAAAACAAGAGAAGGAAGGCGAACTGCAAATTCAGATTGGTTCCTGCATTCCAGGGATAAAAGAAGATAAAAGAAGAGGAAAACGCAAAAAAAAATCCGAATGGTCCTCCCCGTCCACTCAGAGAAAAACTCATATGGATTGCCCCAGGCAGGCCGCCGGGCAAGTGCCTTTTGACGCAACTGATCAAAGAATGCACTGGTTGGCCAGCAAAAAAATGAGCAATGAGGAAACATCTGCGTACTAAGCCCAAGAACCGATTCACGCGGGCAACGCGTTGCAATTGTGGAAGCAATTTTTTGTGGATCTGAGCAATTGGGGTATCCGGTATTACAATGCCATCCGCCCACTGAGCCAGTTGACCCCGAGCATAGATTGGGACTTGAAAGTCAACCGTGGATGTCTTCAAAAGGTCTGGCGAAGAGGTTGGAGCAAGTGCAACGCAACAAAAGTCCATGATTGCTTCAGGAATTGTTCGGCTCGGAAAATCCCATGATTGACGGTGTCAGGATCCTCAACCAATTCAAAGTGACTGGGCACTGCAAACTTCGCAAAAACCGGATGTGGGCCAATTCTTTGGAAGTACCCAAATTTCAACTCGATACTTGATTTTGGTAGCCCCAGGAAAAATTTTGCCACCAAGGTGGTTGTTGACACAACCACCGGAATAGAAACCCCGAAGCCTGGCCATTCAACTAGGACGCAGAATTCCTGGGATTTTGCCAGTGATAATGCCCAGGATAGATTCCAGAAAAGGGCAACAAATTCCCAATACGAAGGCTTGTACTAGAGATGGGTGGCCTGAGAGCGAGGACATGAGGGTTAATCGCCAAAGTAATTGACAAAAAAAATTGTCAAGTTATTGTCGTCAAGGCTCAGAGACCCAACAACATGAACAGGTTTTTCCTCAAGCGAATCGCCTGTGAACCTTGGCGCTAAGGTTCATCGAAAGCAACCGAAGAAAAAAAACATCCAACAAAGCCCGACAAAAATGACAAGCTGATTACTCAGTGTTCATTAACAAGTGACACAAAAATGTAAAATTTTCTAACACATTTTTCATTAATGACCAAAGCCATCAAGACATCAACTTGTGATTGATGCTATTGCCTACATGCAAGCATATGAATTGCCCACTCACCGAAGGATGCCCCTCGTCGGAGTATCATTGTTCCTCTGGACTGCGATTCGTCTGTCAACATGATTGTAAGTGTCATCCTACGTTGCCTGATGTTGCCAAAACGCAACAACATGAACAGGGGACAAATGAATCAGGTTAACGCTTGACAGAAACTAGGGACCCAAAGGGATGATGTTTTGTCTCTGAATGCCAATGCCAAGTCAGCAGGTCACCAAAAAACTAACTAAGACGCAAAATAGGCAAACAACCAAAACATCAAGCAGAAACCAACCTCCCAACGCCCACACGAACAGCGGCCAACCAAGAACACCCCAGCCAGGTTCCCAGGGGTCCGACGACCAAAGGCAAATTTCCACATCATCATCATCATCATCATCATCATCATCCTCATCCTCATCCTCATCCTCATCCTCATCGTCATCATCTTCATCCTCATCCTCATCCTCATCCTCATCATCTTCATCCTCATCCTCATCCTCATCCTCATCCTCATCGTCATCATCATCATCATCATCATCATCATCGTCAGGCTTCACTGAGCTGATGCAGAACTCCTTTTTAACTTGGGCGAACCTGATCTTCACGAACGGCTGGGTTAGGCCGCTTCGCTTCGGAAGCTTGGTGAAACATGCGATCTGAAGGTGAGCTTTATCTCGCACCATAGTATAGCACCTGAAGTAGAACTGAAGGTGGCGTAGGAAGCAAAGTCTCAAAGAGGCACTTTGGGAGACTCTGCAAGCATTAGACGTTAAGAGTTCTTAACGTCTAGTTTGTGATCTCAAGCCAACGAAGTGTCAAGGGTGGGTGGGTGGGCTAAAAACGTGGCACCACCGAAAAGCGAGGCCCACCCAGCCCACCCTTGACTTTGAATGGCATCAGACACAATCAAGATTGTTCTCAGCTACGCATGACAGTTCGATCACAAGTGAGCTACACCGTCAGGCTTCACTGAGCTGATGCAGAACTCCTTTTTAACTTGGGCGAACCTGATCTTCACTCCCCCTTCTCAAAAATCAGGTGGCCAAGTTGTTCAATACATGGTCTATGATCAAGCTGAAGAGACCAACTGCAGAAGTGGTACACTCACGTTCTTCTTTCAAGAGCGGATGAGCACAGCGCCTTGAAGGGTAATCGGCAAGATTCGCTTCGGTGGGAACTCGTGCAAACCACAGAGATGTATTCAGTTTTGTCTCAACTTCAAGATGGTATGAAAGAATCGCTTGGGCAACCCTTCCACTGGCACTTGCCTTGATCAACGCATATCTCGAGGCATCGTTATCGCCATACCAAACGTGCAAGTCATCCGATGTGTCCTGACACCAGAGCGCTATAGCAAGAACGGCAGCAATCAACTCCAGCTCGAAGATGATGGTATCCTTTACATCAGCTCCTAGGGCGACACACTGTGCCGTGCCGACTTCAAACCCAAACCAGGCCGTGACTGTCCCAGCATCATCGACTAGTGTAGCGCCAATGCCACCAGTTTTCTGTTCCGGTTCATAGGAAGCATCTGAATAAATGAACCACTGCCTTTGTCGTCTAGAGGTGATCAACCGCGGTCCACCAGTTTCCAAACGCCTCCTCATGAAGCATAGCGCTGAACACAAGTCCTTGCTCATTGCTAGCGTACTACCATATGCATGCTCCGAGAGCTTCTTCAAAACCAAAGAACCAAGACGTCCATGTATGAAGCTGTCTGCAAACCCCAGCCTCCCTCTCAGAGCCAGTGAGTCGTGACGCGACAACTTCTTTGAAGCCAAGGTCTCATCAATCTGTCTGATGAGTTCTGAAACACGTGAAGGGGTGTTGTAAACTTCCATGACAAAGGTTGGCGACTAGTCAAGTTGAACTCCACCCCAAGGGCCCGGCATATGGTACTGAACTGTGTCGATTTCTTTCCATCGCGAGCAAACTCCCATCCTGTCAACATGAAGACCAATTCCATGCCACAAGCTGACGAACTCACCAGGTCCCGAGGAGAGGCCAAGATGAAGTCATCATAGAAGTTCGTAGTCATGAGATGCAGACACTTTGTAGCGATAGTATACAACATCCTTGACAGCCTCAAGAAGGAATACACACTGTGCGTAGCGCCAAAGGGAAGGGTCAACATCCTGTAAATCTCCGCTTTCCCAATGTTGTGATTGTACACACTGAAGTATGCATACTTGAGATGAGACTGCATGATGGGAACTTGACGATAAGCACTCTTCAAGTCGTAGGTCTTAGCAAGGAGATCGCACGGTTTCCCAGACATGCCAAGTTCTTGAAAAAGCTTCTTCACCAATGCACCAAAGGTATCAATCATGTGAAGATCCAACTTGTTGTGAAAGATGCACGAATCATTCACTGCACTGATGCTGAAATCGTCAATCAGTCTCGTCTTATCATGCTGCGACAAAGGAAATCTCCTGGAGATGCAGGCTCCAGGCTCCAGCTGATCTAGCTGGTAAGGACCATCTGCCCAACCCTTGCGGCACTCTTCCCAAGTCTCTTGAATCAAGATCTGATCAACCTCCTGCGACCCTGAAGAAACTGTCATAGAAAGAATGAACTGGTTCCGCTTTGGGGCTTCCCTTTCCAGTTGCTGCATGGTAGTGAGACAAGGCTTGAACTGAGATTTGAAGATCGGCGACTTCGGAACCTCTCCAGCAAGGGTTGAACCTTCCGACAAGAGATCCAGCACACCCATGTCTTCGTACTGTATCGACCTGAGAATCTCAGCAGTCACCAAAAGCCGCTTGCCTGAAGTAGCATGCTGAACATGTGAAGGTCGCATTGCCCTCAATCGCTTCTCCTCCTGGTCCAACTCCTGTGCACGCTTAAGCCACTTCCTGCACCAGTCCCTGCGATATGCTGAAATCTGTTCGTGGGTCCAGGTGCAATGCTTTTCCACCACAGCCAGCAGTTCATCAGGCACACCCGCATCATGCACTGAAGGATGTCCAACCTCACAAGCCCGAGAAATGAAGGAGTACTCATCCCAAGGGAGTCCAAAAGCTGCTTCAAAGCCAAAGCTCTGTTTGTGCTTCTTACCCCCAGGCTCCACTCCCATGCTTCCAGAATCGTTATGTGCCCCATTACCCCCATTATCCTCAACTTGCGCAGAACGAGCTGTCAGACGAAGCAATCGCGAGGCCTTGGGCACAGTCACAAGGGCTCCTGATTCCACATGCAAATCAATTGAAGTGGGCAACTTGGACATCAAGGTGCAAGGAATATCGCTGATCTGATCAACCAGGAAAACTGCGACTGAACGGTGCTGTGAAACCACTGGAGGCAGCTTGGATGTTCGAGGTTGCACACCTGTACGCACTCTTGAATGATGGGATCGATGGAGCGGGTTGTGCAAGTCATCAGTGAAATCCAATGCAGGCAATGTCAAGCGGCGACGCTCAGCAAATTGCATGACAATTGAGACCAAAGTCACGCAGAGTTTTCGTGGGTACTGACTCTCCAAGCTGGTTGCCCATACCTGCTTGCCTTGCTCGTCCCATGCAAAGCCCCACTCAGCATGTGCGTGGCTTCGGTCGCACCTGATACTCATCTGTGAGATGGTGGGGAAGTTGGCCACGATACGAGTCCACTTGTCTCGCGATCCACCCATCATACAATGTTGGAACTCGCTGTTGTAAACCACATGCTTGGCCAAAGTTGAGATTACCCAGACTGTCAGCCAAAAATATGAATTCTTTGGATTTTCGATTGTAGCCAGAATGCCCTTAAGGCAACACAGACCATATACTTTCATAGTGAATTCAAAAAGGATGTTAGCCAACCGGACACGCTCCGCCTCAGCTGCTGTTAACCATGGCAATCCTTCCGGATAATCATTGGACCGCAAAGGTGGAGGGTCGCCTTCAAAGCGGCGAATGTCACGGGCCCTTGAGGCCGTACCACACACCGGAGCCAGGTGCACCCACAAAAGGGTGGGTGCCTCTAACCAAGAAAGCAAAAGAGCCTGGTCAGACTCCTTGAATAGGTCCAGCTGTATTATGGAAACACGTGCATTGCTTTTGCGATGCTTGTCAACGGCAATGGAATTCTCAAGGCCATATTGCTTTGCAACTGAGCATAGAATACCAACACCGGCAAAAATCTCAATCATATGAACCTGATTCGAATGAAGTCCTTCCCAGTCTCTGTAGCTAACATCCATCGGTGTTCAGGCGCCAGATTGCTTGGCATGTTGCGTCAGGGGATGATTGCCCTGACATCGAGGCTCCGCACAAACATGCCAACCTTTGCTGCAACGTTCACCAGGCTTTACCTTCGATGACTCAGCACATCCTGAGGCACAATTGAATCCAAAACAAATCGGCTCTCCATTGCTCAACTTGTGCCACTTCCCACGCAATTCACTGGGCACTGGTGGGCCTGTGCCCTTTCCCTTACGGCCTCCCTTGGCCTTTCCACGGCCTTTCTCACGTTGAACAAATGGAGTCTGGCGGTCAGGGCGGTATGATGTGGCTGAAGCAGCATTTGCAGCAGGTTTGGCTATGGGTGCCAAATACAAAGAAATGTTGGGGTCATGTCGAAGGTTCAGCAAAGCAGTCCCCAATGGATACGTCCCATCAGCCTGTTGCCTGATGTCATCAACCACTGTTGAAAGTCGTGACCAAGCAGCTTTGTCGCACTGTAAGATCTGTGCCAAGCTCGGTCGAGAATACCCTGGTGGAGGTTCTCGGTGCATGGATTCGAACAACCAATTCTCCCAGGTACAATGCTGTGCATATGACATGATTCTTGCAAACTGGAATGACAAAGCTCTGCGTACCATTGCATAATGCACCTTTATCTCAGAGTCAGTTGAACATTGCAAATTGTCCTGGGAACTCTTGAGCACAAGTGACCCCCTCTCAAGAGTGAGCTCCTTCTGCTTTGTTGCGCCCTGTATCTCATTGGTTCGCGATATGCAGGTGGACAGATCGATGAACTTAAGTGTGTTTGTCTCATACAAATTGCAGGCTCTATCCAACAAACTGTGTGCAGGCTCAAGTTCCCCTTCAATGGATACCCCAGCAAGGTTCGTACGAAGTGTCGCCATCCTTGTGGATCTTTCTGCATAGGCAATCTTCCTTGGTTGATCATCCGTTGAACGTTCGATGTTCTGCCTCAAGGTTGCTACAAGATACGTTTGGGCTTCGAATGCAGCACGCTTCAATCCAGTCGTTTCAGCAAGAGTTGCTGCCCTAGCAAGTGCAGCATTCAAGAATGCATCAATGGCCGCATCCGCCAAAGGTTGTCCTGGTTGCCCTACTGCGAAGGCAAGCTGTGAAAGAGTTCTGACACCATGTGTTTGGATGGCAGTCACACTCGCAGCAGGGAGTCCAAGCTCTCTCAAGCGTGTACTGAACTGGGCTTCGCTATCAATCACTGAGGTCATGGCAGCAAGGGCTAAGGAGTTAAAGCAGGCTTTCCTGAAATTACAAACCGACCTGAAAGGTGAATGAAAAATGAACTGAGCAATGCTTATCATGCGTGGCGGTGTGGAAAGGAAAATCTAAACAAGCAAGTGAATCTTGTGCTTTCTTTGACTGTCTAATGCCCTTTGGCAAAGCAGCTTTCTGCGGAAGAAGAAGTGTGGCTTTCCACTGACATCAAGGACGGCTTTCCGAAACCTATGTCATATCTTGGTTGCCTTTGCAAAAATTTCTGGCTTTCCAGATCCGCTTCGTTTTCCTTCGGAAGCTGTCTCCCTTTGGAGAATCAAGTCTTAGATCTCTTTGTGATCCTATCAATCGCCTCAGCCATCTCGGCATGAGTCCTTATGCGATTATGAGTCCCTGGGAAACACTTGATGCACTTCGGCAACTTTATCAAAAGGACTCGCTCAGTCAACTTGAAATTCTGTGTGAGCTTCGCACCGCAAGCTAGAATCTTTGATTCAGAATCTGCACAATGAATCAAGCTGCTCTTTACATGCCTATAGTAGTCCTTGCCTTGAGGTACTTCTTCACGGAACTGGACAGCTTTGTCTCTGCTGACAGGTGGATCAGACTCACTGCTGCTGCTGTAACTGGAACTATCTTCACTGTCACTTCCAGATGATGACTCAATTGCAATTGCTCCACTAGCCACCAACTCAACTGGGAACAAAGACAGCTCTGAGGCAGCAGCTGATGCTTGAACTTCGTCCACCAACTCATCCTTGACGCTCCTCAGGTCCTCAAGGCCATTCATCGCTTCAGCCATGTCCTTCAAAGCATCGGGCTCTCTCCCAAGATTCGCAGGATTCAACACAGGGGTTGAAGGAACTCCCGTCTGAGGTGCAGGTGTCTTGAGTCCAACTGCAGGTGTGAAAGGCACTGGAGTATTAGGAATACCAAAGTGCTCCATGCTCTCTTCTTCGATGCCCAATCCAATCCTGACACGTCGCAACATCATGGTCAGCTTTCTCAAGGCTCGAGTTTGCAGATGTCTAGAATAAACAACTTCGCTCCCACTCAGAGCTGAACAATGGTGGCCCAGAACTGACCTCGTCTCACGATCAAAACCAGCCTTTGCGCTCCAGACCAGCAATGTTGCTTTGAGTGAATGGCTTCGAAACGTCTCCGAAGAGCTGGTGCCCTCAAGTAGCGACCGCAGCCAAACTGCAGCTTCACTTGTACTGAGGGGCCGCTTGCAAAAGGTTCCATTGGGCTTCGGTGCAGGAAGAAGGGGACCCAAAGGCTGCTGACCGATGTCAAGACCAGATAGCCGGTAGACCTCAAGAAAGACCTCAACCCAACTCTTCTTTGTTATGCCCTCCCAGGGCACAATGATGGGTAGAAACTGTTCTCTGCGAAGGCCAACCGATGATGTCTTGTGCTCTGATGTATATAGGGTCATACTGCCATTGCGATGCTTGTCCAGGTCCACGTGATGAACAAATCTCACATCACTCCATCTGGCCCTTCCGTAGATGCAAACGAGGAAACAGCCAGCACCCAGCCTGTCCATCAAGTTGCTGTCCCCTTCAAGGATATCATGTAGGCGCTGCAAGTGCTCCAGCTCCATGCTAGGAGCCTGTCTCAAAGGGCCCTTCTCCCGTCGCTCGATTGCGGCGAAT
The DNA here is from genome assembly GCA_009767595.1 of Symbiodinium kawagutii. Taxonomy (NCBI): domain Eukaryota; class Dinophyceae; order Suessiales; family Symbiodiniaceae; genus Symbiodinium; species Symbiodinium kawagutii. The sequence goes on from VSDK01026541.1 coordinate 346,822, forward strand.
CCTAACAACCTTCTTGAGGAAAGGATGTCATCAGCTGACAACAGGTCCAGGCTGAACTTGCAAAAACGAACTGTTTCCAAGAAAGCTCCAGGCACTGTGTAACCAGAATTCTTGCTGTGGCGTTGATGTCGCAGGAACTGAAAATATTCCCAGACCACTTCTTCAGACAATGGCACTGCAGAGGCATTGAAATGAATATCCAAACCCATCCTATTGTACCAAGTCACAAAGTTCTTGAAGGCTCCCACACGCTTACCAATCGTTGAAGGGCTCTTGACTCCGAAGCATGCCTTCAGAACCTCAATTGCGCTTGTACCTGTATGATCAGATTGAAGACAGGTTGATAGTTGGTGTCCAATGCCAAACGCATCCCAATCAATGGATATGATCTGGAGCCATTGCCCGCAAACAACTTCAAGTTTCTGGTGCTTGCTCTCGAAGTATGACATGTCCGCAATACCACGTACAGCTTTCAGATACTTTGCATCTTCGGTAGGATCAACTACATTGCTCACGGGTGCTGACATGTCAAGAGATGATGCGGCATCTACAACATCCGTTCCCGGTAAACCAACACACTGCAACTCTCTGCGCTGAGGAAAGTACTCATCGTTGAATATCTCAGCAAGAATACCCTGTTCCCAAGGCAGCAACAAGTCAGTAGGCGTGCTCCTAAATTCCGAGAAACTAGCAGCAATCATCTCATTCCACTCACTGGCAACTACAGCAGTTTGATTCGAAGCTTGTTGAAGATCGTTGATTGGCTCGTCAACTGAAGGTTCATATTCCAAATCGTAGTCCCAAGGATCATGATGCTCATCACACAATTCGAATTCAGAATCGCTTGCATCAATCTGCACAACATCTTCTGAGGCTGTAGCTGCATCCCCGCCAATCGGTGGATGAAGGAGTACTCTGTCAAGCTCAGGGGCAGATCCAAACAAGTCGCTATGGTCTAGTCCGCTTCCAGATGCACTAACATGTTGTTCACACACTGTAGACTGAGTTCCAAGCAAAGAAAGTGCATCAAACTTAGGAACAGCTAAACTCGAAGCATCTGAGGTCGAAGGACTATCCATGGCATACCCCCCAATCCTAAAAACGTGGCACCACCGAAAAGCGAGGCCCACCCAGCCCACCCTTGACTTTGAATGGCATCAGACACAATCAAGATTGTTCTCAGCTACGCATGACAGTTCGATCACAAGTGAGCTACACCATCATCATCATCATCATAGGCGAGACGTGAAAGGCGAAGTGGCTACCAAGTGCACCCAAACTCAGTACATGATCACGTCCCCATTGCAATGCATCACGTCTTGGTACTAGCCACCGCTTGTGAAAGCTTCTAGAAAGCACATGCAAACAAGCAATCCAAAGAAATGTAAAGCAACGAACAATCTCCATGGAGCACGTTGGTAAATTTTGCAAGTTGAGCACCAATGCTAACAATGTCTGCGCGACAAAAATGGTTCGATATCATGAAAAGTTCTCCATCCAATGATGAATGCCCAGCCACTCACACTTGAGCGAAAAGAATGGATCAAGCACGGCACACGCAATGGTAAGAGGAAAACAAAACAGCGCCGAATTCCATGATCTTATTCCCTTTGACAAAACGGCACACAATTCACTCAATGCAAAGCAGCGCTTCGTTTCTTTTGAGAATTGGGGTCAAGCATCAGCCGCGCTGTCACGGCCAAGGGTGAGGCACCCACACTGTTTTCTTTTTCCGGGTAATGCCTCCTTTCCATTGAGCGAAGTGAGTCCTCCTAGGATCCCACACTCATTGAGAGTCACAGGAACAAGTTCGCATTGTCGCTATTCCCTGAAGCAACCTCCAACCAGATGTAGAATTTTTCATGGACATCACGACGGCAAGAGGTTTGACAAACCACTCATCACCATGATTGGGAGCTGCAAGCCCCTGGTCAGAGTTCAACACGTACCCCTTTCCCTCGTTGTAGCTCAACCTCTCTCTTTGTTGGCCACCGTCAAGCCAGACTGCAGCACAAACAACCAGCAAAGGGCAGGACCAAGACTGGGCGTTTCCGTCACAGTCAGCTTGTCAAGGCGCCGCACTCGGGAATGTTTAGATTCAGCTGCCAACTGACGACTGATATTTGTTGGTCCCTAGAATTTAGAGACTATAAGCGCGAGAGGCAACCCGACTTGAAGAACGTGCTTTTGGGAGCAACATGCAAAGATGTGATATGTTCCATATTGGCAACGGCAACAGGCAGCAAGAAAGCGCCGAAAGGCCATATAGTGCGAAGCGCAATGACTTTTGTGAGGATTTATGCCAGTAGAATCTCCTCTACAAAGGTTTGTATTCAATGGCATTGCGAATTCGATGACAACTCTCCTGCTTGTTTTGGCTTTGTTTATTTGAAAATAGAAGCAGATCGACTTATTCTGTTCTGTACTCGAAGATTTCCTTTCATTCTGAAGAAGCGGTTTGTCTTTGCTCCGATCACTGCAGCTGCCACTCCTTTTCAACTGGGGAGAGATCTGATGTTGCCGCTCACAACGGCTTGGGTTAGGCTCAAAAGGTGAAACGGGTGGCTGAGGGTGGGCTTTTGAGCTTGGACGAAACAAACGCGTCCCACCCACAACCTCCCTTGAGATATTCAGCTGCAGTCACAATCTGATGATTGTTTGATCTATGCTTTGACCATTCGATCCACTTCGTGGAGCTTCATCGTCTTTGCTCCGATCACTGCAGCTGCCACTCCTTTTCAACTGGGGAGAGATCTGATGTTGCCGCTCACCCCCTCTTCCGTTTCAACTCAGATCTCGATTCGCCAGCAGTTTTGAGAAAGCTTTCCAAGCATCCGTGAGCAGTCGACGAGGCATCGTTCTTCTGTGTAAGCAAAGGGTGCTGTAGAAACCTCGAGGGGACATCTGCTATGTTGGCTTCAGTAGGGACACGAGCAAACCACACATTGGTATTGAAGGTTGTCTCCACTTGCAAGTGTCTTTTCATGATGGCCTCAGCGATGAGACCTTGCCCAGTTCCTCGAATCAACGCATACCTGACGCTGTCGTTATCGCCATAGTGCACAGGGTAGCACGACGAGAGTAGCGGTGCCCACACTTCCAAGGCTACGCAGGTGGCCAAGAGTTCCAGCTCATAGATTATGGTTTCTTTCTGGTCAGCACCCAAAAGCTCACACACATTCTTGTCTAGTTTTAAGGAAAACCATCTATGAAAGCTCCCATCCGGCGCAATCAAAACTCCACCAAGGCCTCCAGAACGACTTTCGCGATCATATGCAGCATCTGTGAAAACACACCATTCCAAAGCAGTCTGTGAGTCTACTCTTTTAGGTCTCGAATTGCAAAGGCGGTCACTCATCAAATTCAGCAGTTCGGCTAGGTTGTCATCAACTTGCGAAGAATTGCCATAAGCATGGTCAACCAAGCGCTTCAGGACGAGGGCTCCCAGCCTACCATGAAGAAAACCGTCTGCAAAACCTAGTCGCCCACGCAACCGCAAAGCTTCAGGTCTTCCAAGGCTCCTTTCGGAGACAACAGTTCTGATTTGTTCCACAAGTTCTGCAATGCGCTTCTCTGTGTTCTGCACTTCGAGTATTCCATCTTTCGACTCACTCAGGTTGAAGGTGACTCCCAAAGCCGAACACAGTTTGGAGAAAGACGTGGCCTTCTTGCCTTCCTTGGCAAACTCCCAACCTGTGAGCATAAAGATCATCTCCATGCAGCCACCTGAGGATTCCTGCAGACTTTCAGGGCTCGCAAGAATGAAGTCGTCATAGAAATTCGTGGTGATCAGTCGGGGTCCTCGACAAGCAATACTGTGCAGCATCCTAGCCAGCCTGAGAAAGCTATAAACACTGTGAGTCGCACCAAAGGGCAGAGTCAAAGAACGATAGATCTCAACCTTGTCCAATTCATGATTGTAGATGCAGAAAAATGCGAACTTCAAGTGATCTTCTCGGATTGGTATCTGTCTGTACGCGCTCTTTAGATCATATGTCTTCGCCAGTCCCGTCGACTTCATGCCAGCAAAATACGATTTGACCGTTGCAACAAATGTGTCAATCACGTGGAGGTCCAGTTTCGTATGTATTGTGCAAGAATCGTTCACACCAGAGACCGAGTAATCGTCGATCATCCTGATCTTCTCACCTTGCTGCAAAGGGAACCTGCGGGAGATACAAGCACCTACGGGCAAATCTTCTTCGTTCCAGGGGCCATCAGCCCACTTTAAGGCTACCTCATCTCTTGTCTCCTTCAATACAGCGGCATCCAACGCTTTATCTCCCGAGCTCTTGGTCATTGCAAGGATCAGAGCATTGCGCTTGTCAGCACTACTGCACAACTGCTCCACCGTCGTCAAGCAAGGTTTGTACGATGATTGAAACACCGACGCACTGTCAACTTCTCCGGCCAAAGTCGAGCCTTGTTCCAAAATGGTTAATACTTCCATGTCTTCATAGTTGATGCTTTGTAAAATCTCTCGGGTCAACAAGATGCGCTTCATGGAAGTCGAGGAATGGCGTTGGCTTGCAAGAGCCTTTTCCTCTTTAGCCAGTTCAAGTGATCTCTTGAGCCATGTCTTGCACCATCCCAGCCTATGCTCACTAATCTGTTGCTCTGTGTGTTCCTCGTGAAAGGCAATTGCAGCTTGTATATCCTGGGGCACCAACTTGCAAAAGTTGGCCGGGTGTCCATGTTCAGTTGCTCTGATGATGAAATCCTCCGGAGTCCATGGCATTCCAAAGGCCACTTCAAAACACTCATCGCCTTTCTGCACACCCCCATTGACTGAAAAAGGTGATGTTGTGGCAGACCTTCGAAGAAAACGTGCATTCTCAGGGATCTCTTCGAGTTTGCCAGCTTTGGTGTATAGAGTCAAGGATCGCGGTAGCTTTGACATCAATGGAAAAGGAACATCGGAGGCATGAATTGCAATGAAAACTGCAACTGCATTGTGTTCAGGAATCAACGGGGGCAAATTGTTCTTCCGCGATTGCTGCTGAGATGCCAGTCGGGCCGCCTGCATCTCGAAGCCATGTGTGTCCTTGATGTCAAACAAGGAGGATGGTGGCAACTGCATTGATTGAGTCTGAAGCTGTCTAATCACACATTGCACAAGCGATATGCAAAACCTTCGGGGGTACTCAGCTTCTTGACTTGTTGCATAGACTTCGCGGCCCTGCGCATCGAAAGTCTTTCCCCAACCAGCGTGAGGATGGTTACCGTCACATGCCACATTCATGTCTGTGATGCCAGGGAAATTGGCTACAAGCCTCGTCCATTTCGGTCTCGAACTCTTCGTACATCTCGTTGGCCAGATTGACGCGGCGTCTTTCGAAGTCAGTCAAATCCGGAAGGCCCATGGGAAACTGATCTGAACGTAAAGGTCTTGGACCGCCATTCTTGATCTCGCGGGCTCTCGAACACGTTCCGCAGACTGGTGCCATATGGCACCAAACCAGTAGTGGTGAGCTCGCCCAGTGATACATGAGCTCCCGATCCTTTGGATTCAAGAGATCAAAGACAAAAATTGTGGTCTTGGAGCCGCGTTTGCGAACTTTGTCCAATGCCATTGAACTCTGCATTCCATGCTGTTTAGCGACTGAACAAAGAGTAGCTGTTCCACTGAAGAGCTCAATCATAAAGCACTTGTCAAGCAGCTGTCCTGTCCAGTCTTTCAGAAACCGTCAAGAACCCTTGTTCTTGGATCCATCCTTGGGGTGCTTCGGAAGAGGATGGTCCATGAGGCATCGGGGTTCACAACATACGTGCCATCCACGTGGACAACGACCACCATCAGGTGCTTGATCGCAGCCAGAAATGTTATAGGCGAAACATATGGGATCGCCGTTTGAAGTCCTGCGCCATTTGCCTTTGAGCTGTTGGGGCAAAGGCGGCGTTTTGCCCTTTTTGCCCTTTCCACGGCCCTTCCGATCCATCGGTTTCTGTTGCCACTTTTGATCCCTTTGTGCAGAGTACGTTGTATCCTTTGATGATCCACTGTTAGAAGTATGCCGCGCCAATGGAGCTAAATGCAGTGTGATGACAGGGTCACTCCGCAATGCCAACAAAGCTACGCCCAAAGGAAAAGTGTTGTCAGCAGCCTGCCTTACTGTTCCCAAGGTTGAAGCCAATCTTGCAAAGGCTGCCTTGTCGCAGGCCATCACCTGGTGGAGTGAGGGACGGGCATATCCTGGGGGCGCCTCTCGCTGCATTGATTGCAAAAGGAAATTTGTCCACTGAGAATGCTGTTCAAAGCTCATCAACTTTGCAAACTTGAAGGCAATCCCTCTGCGTGTCATAGCATGTAAAAACTGCAGTTCACTGGATGTGGGCGCCACCAGACGATCATCTTTGTCTTTGATGACTAGACTTCCAGATTCAAAGCTAAGCTCCTTTGTCTTGGTGCTTCCTTGCACCTCCTGAGATCGAGACGTGCAGGATGATGGTTCGATGTACTTCAAGGAATTTGATTCATGCAACTGACACGCTCGCTCCAGCAACAAATGCGATGGCTCATTCTCATCTGCAATAGAAATTCCACCTAGTTCAGCTTTGATTGCAGCCATACGGGCATCACGCTCTGCTGCTCCAATCTTCTTTGGTGCATCATCTTTCTGTTCTATGACCTGCCTCAAGCTAGCTACCAGCAATGTTTGGGACTCAAACGCCAGTCGCCTGATGGCTGCACTCTCAGAGAGCAATGGCGCCCTGCCCAACGAGTTTGTCAAGAACCTATCAAGTTCCACTGCTTGGATTGGTTGGCCTGGCTGGCCTGCAACGAAAGCCAACTGTGAAAGTGTCGACACTCCAGCTGTCTTCAGATCTGCAATGATGTCATTTGACAAACCAATCTCTGCAGCTCTGGACGCAAACTGCGCTTCGGAGTCCAGCAGCAAGCTCATTGCACCTAGGAGGCCGAGGGTCCTGAATCGATACAGGTTTCCTGAAAGGTTTCAATGCATTCCTCAAACTGCATGTGAATGTGAGAAAACTAATCACAAAGATCTTGAAACTGCAAAGCAAATCTTGAAATCAAAGTTGATTACTTTTTATGGAGAAACATGTCATGGCAAGTGGAGAAGGGACCCCTAGAAACATGACATGCTGAAATTGATGTAGGCACGCTCCTTTGAGCCAACTGCAACATCCCAAACTTCAAGGTGTGCCGGCTTTCCGGAACTTGTGCAGCTTCTCGGCTTTCCGACATCGAAATTGCTCTCAAGCATAAATGACTCAATCGAAGGTTTGGAGTGAGGCAAGAGGAGAGAGAGAGAGAGAAAGAGAGAGAGAGAGAGAGAGAGAGAGAGAAAAGGATTCAAGCACAACGGAGCGCGCGCGCGCGCGCGCGCGCGGGGGGAAAGGAGGAGAGAAATCAACATGCGAGTCATGTCCTTTGAAAGCTGCAAAAAAATGTTTTCCTTCATTCGAAAGCATTCTGAATCAGCCCTGAGCTTCACGGCGTCTCTTTGACGCTGCGTCAAGGGCAGCAACCATCTCTTCGCGAGTTCTAATCCTGTTGTGTTCCTTTGGAAAACATCGCATGCATTTTGGATACCTAAAACGAACAACTCTCTCTGTGACAAAGAAATTCTGTGTGATGTTTGTCTTGCAAAGAGTCACTCGGGTCCCAGCTTTCGCTTGGTGCATAATCTTGCTCTTCTTGTGTACCACAAAGTCAAGGCTGTCTGGAACTGTCTCTGAAAAGGCAGGCACAGCAATCGAGTTTGTGAAATGCTCACTTGAACTGCTTTCACTGTCACTGCTATCACCTGATGAATCACTGCCTGAAGAACTGTCAATCTGAATGAGTCCGCTTTCGGTCACCGCTTCATCAAACAACATGAAATCTGAGCTGGCCGCAACACATCTTGCAGACAAGTCATCCTCCTCCTTGCACTCCGAAGCTAAAGGTGTCAGCCTCTCACCAAGAGTTGAGGACTCGACTTCCTCAAAGACAACGGGCTTCGCAGCAACAATTTCAACAGGAGGAGAACACGGAGCACCAGCTTGAAAGTTCGGAGTTCTCACGGCACTCACTCGGTTACTGTCAAAAGGTGCTGTGATCTCCCTGGCAGAATCATCCATGTTGTCAGCCTCAAAGCCACCACGGATCCGCTTCAAGAGCATCTGCAGTTTTCTGATTGCAGTTGATTGCAAGTCCCGGGAGTAGACGATGTCACTTCCATGCAAAGCTGATGCATGGTGGCTGAGCGTGGCCCTATGCTCTTTGCTGAAGCCAGCTCGCGCAGCCCATACGCACAAAGTAGTCTTCAAGCTATGCGCTCGAACTTTGTCTGCATCCTTGCAACCAGACAGCAAACGTCTCAGCCATTGAGCCGCCTCCCCAGTGCTAAGTGGGCGGGCACACCAACCCCCTGTAAGCTTGGGCGCAGGCAACAAAGGTCCGTAGGGAACCTTGCCCCAGTCAAAGCCTTCTGCATGACAAAGCTCGATGAAAGTCTTCAGCCAATCTCCATGAACCACACCTTCGGCAACAACCACCAGTGGCAGAAACTGTTCACGCTTCATGCCCACGGAGCTCGTCTTGTGCTCCAGGGTGTACAGATCCATGGTGGCATTTCTGCAATATCCATCGTACTTGATGTGGTGGATGAAACGCAAATCACTCCACCTAGCTCTTGCATATACTGCACATAGGAAGGCACCGGCACCGATTCTGTCAACAGTGTTTGCACCAGACTCCAAAACCTCATGCAGCCTCTTGAGATGACAAAGTTCCAAGGACGGTGCCTGTCGAAGTGGTCCTTTCTCCTTCCGTTCAATAGCAGCAAATCCAAGCTACACTACGCAGTGTGGGGGGGATGAGAGATGGGGAAAGAAAATCGCCAAACGTAAAAATCGTAGTCGGGACGATCATGCAAAAATCTCGGACGACATGAAACCATGGTGAATGAAACTGCACTGCTTCGGCTGACAAGCAAGCTCCCTTTTTCCGAGTGGACTTCACCTGCAAGTATGTTCACCAAGGTTTCAAGGTGTAGCCAAAGCTGTAGCCATCGTCAAAGTTATCATCCAGAATTCTCAATCACAAATCCATACAATGAAGAAAGAGCATCGCAACTGCTCTGAAGAAAATTGAGTCCCAAAGTGATAGCCACGTTGCAGGTTGCAATTCAACATCGTTGAATGAAGAAATCAATGTCACTGAATCCAACAGGTGTGGGAGGGCGGGCCTTTCAAATTCGCCCTGGAGCCAGCATCTCGAAATGGTATCAATTCAATGTGTCCCACAAGTTCCAAATGAAATCCAAGTGAAGAAAAGTTGACATCACTGCAAAAGACCGCACAAGTAAAATTGTAACTTCCAGATCCCAAATGTAAAAATTCAACTCACAAGTCAATCAACATCACTGAAAGACATCACGAATGCACAATGGAAATGAAGCAAGAACAACACCTCAAGGAACGTTGTAACGCCATACGCAGGTTACTTTAACTTCAAGCCAGTAGCCCAAGCGAAGCCAGCAAGCAAGACACCCACCCACCCACCCGCCGCACACTGCTACGCATAGGCCCACAGGGCAAGCCCAGTGAAACCTACGCTACGCAGTGTGGGGGGGATGAGAGATGGGGAAAGAAAATCGCCAAACGTAAAAATCGTAGTCGGGACGATCATGCAAAAATCTCGGACGACATGAAACCATGGTGAATGAAACTGCACTGCTTCGGCTGACAAGCAAGCTCCCTTTTTCCGAGTGGACTTCACCTGCAAGTATGTTCACCAAGGTTTCAAGGTGTAGCCAAAGCTGTAGCCATCGTCAAAGTTATCATCCAGAATTCTCAATCACAAATCCATACATTGAAGAAAGAGCATCGCAACTGCTCTGAAGAAAATTGAGTCCCACCGAAGCGAAAGAGCAGATGCGCAATCACCCCCGTCACCAGGGGGTCTTGTCGTACTTCCTCTTCTTACCAGTTTGGCCCTGTTGGTTCAAGGCCTTCGCTTTGTCCTTCATCTCAGCAAACTGAGCCTGTGTGTCCCACAACTTATGTAGCAAGGAAAGGGGGAGATCGTTGTACAACAATTGAACCCGCTTCGAAAGATCAACCGAAGAAAAGTCACTGTTGGTCAATGCGTCTGCGATGACGTTCTCCTCACGTGGTCGCCACTTCAATCGCAAACCCAACTTGCACCTGGAAAGCAATGCAGACAGCTGCATGTTGATCAGCATCAACGGCCATTTAGTTGTTGCACGTTTCTGAGAAAGGTACTGATTGCTCTGATTGTCGGTACCAGCCGATAAATAAATTTCAGCAGTCTTTCGAGCCCTGCCCCCATCCAACCAACCAAAGACAAATAGAGCAGCCAAAGTCGCCAGTAGTTCGGCTGAGGCCGATGCCCACTGAGCCCCTTTGTTACCCTTGAACAGGTAAGGAGCTTCTGACGGCCCAATCTCAAGGGAAAACCATCGACCCGACGTCAGCTCCCATCCAGCCAGTACCACGATCTCATCTGTGCATTTGGCATCCGTCCGGAACGCTTCTCCAGTGTAATGAACAGGTCTGGCAACTGAAACCAAATAATTATCGCCAGCAAGCTCATCTGCAATGTAAACCAATGTCAAAATAACAGTCTCTGGCAACTTACCAACCGTGCTCGCAGACACCGCAGCAGACCAGGAATAGAGCGGGGAAAGGTGAGGTTTCAACCATACCAAGAGTTGAGACACAAATCCCAACCGTCCCAGAAACTCAGCAAAGTCCCGGACAACGACCACAAACTTCTTCTCAGCCGCATTCTTAATCCAGGATGCAAGCCACTCACCACGCTTCAGCGATATACCAACTTCCCCCAAATCATACCGCATCTGAAATCCAACGAATTCGGAAGAGTAACCACCACGAAATTTATGATAAGCAAACGGAGTCCCGACCAACTCGAAAGCCAATAACCAAACCCAAAGGTGCAAGTACTTGTTAGGTCCCACAAATGCACCGTGAAGGTCATCCACGTACACCATGTGAAGGAACCAACGTGAGGCCATTGTATAGCCGACGAAGCGACCAATGAGAGCAAATAGCTTAGCCCACCAGTACGGTGCTGAAGAAATCCCAAACGTTCCCACTCGATTCACCCAAACAGTCGAAGAATTGGAGTCGGCTCTGCATGCCATATATGCCCAATCCGAACGCCTGATTTTCACCAATCTGTGGGCTGAAGAAATGTCTGCTGAAACTGCAAAGGGAGCCTCTTTCGATTCTAAGGACTCACGAACCACCGCAGCTACCTCCGATGGGCCAGGACATTGCAGTTGATCTTGATACACAATCGAATTGTTAACCCTGACGGAGTGGGTGCCATCGTGGATTGCTGCCATGGAAGCCACTCTAACACGGTCCTCACCAAATTCAGCCATCAACGCAGAAAGTCTCGTGGGGTACATCCTCCCAAGCTTCTCCTCATCTCGAAACTTCTCTTCCAACTCTGCCGAAGAAAGCTGGGCAGAGCTGTAGTTCTCAGCAATGGGATTAAACTCAGACTCATCCAACTTCCTGTGACTCCTCTTGACAGGAAACACTTGAGGGGACCTTGGGAGAGGAGCATCAACACCCAATGGGACACCAGTTGCAAAGCTATCGGAGTCATCCACCAGTGACCCAGCATCCGGGTCTTCGAAAACCGCAAGCCACTGTGCTAAGCCCCGTAAGTAGAAAGGCTGTCCCTCGTCGACCACCAACGCATCCGCTGCATCGCCCAGAAGCGAGGCCCATCTGCGCCTCAATTTATCCATTAGTTCTGAAGAGAAAGGCGATTCACGCAAACGTCCAGTGACAAGCTGGAAAGCCGATGCCTTTAAGTCTTGAAAATTCTCAAGGACAGTGCATTCAAGAAGATTGTAAGTGTCTGTTGCAAGTTGTACCATTTCCCCCGATCGACGAGCCCCCCTGGCCAAAGGTGGCCATCTAGTCGGCGAGCAAAGACCAAACCCATCGATAAAAGGACGTTCCTTGCCATCCCATTCCACAATGATGGGGTGACCCCTGTTGCAACATGCTGCCATGTCAAATTCGAGTTCCTCATCCAATTGTGTCGACACGCCGTTGTCTTCTGTGAGTCCCATGTCACAGCCCCCTGGGGACCCACTAGGCCGCGCACCAGAATCATCCGGGGACCCCAAGGGCCGCGCACCGGAATCATCTGGGGACCCAGCAGGCCTCGCACCAGAGGAACCTGAAGAGACACCGGCGCCACTGCTCGCACCAGAGAAACCTGAAGAGACACCGGAGCCACTGCTTGAAAAGACATTATTACCCCCCTTTCCGCAGGACGAATGCCATGAGAAAATAATGTCAGCCAAGAATTGACAAAGTCCTGGAGGGTACGAAGCACTAGGGCTTGTGTTCCAACGTTCAGCGGTTCGCCCAATGAGTCTATGTTTATGGATGTGGCCACATTTCCGGGGTAAAGGACCTCGATAATTGGAGTCTGCATCAAAGCGAGGCATACCTGGATGACAGCGACTATCTTTGAAACGCTGCCCGCAAACGAACCGTGTGGGCTTGGAAGTCAATGCACCAAATTGACATTGATGAATCGCAAACGTGTGAGCCCCAGTATCTGTGATCAATGAAAGAATCTCATCCCACTGCCAAATTGACCCAGGATGTTCACCATCAACAACACCCAGGTCTTCGGGATGCTCAAACAAATAGCATCCATTGGCTTGAGCACAGATTCGACAAGCCTGCACACAGTTCAAAATGAATGTGTTCGCCTCTTCGACTATCTGCTGGTTTTTGTGCGACAGCCAAGGGAATC
>VSDK01026541.1:359615-369831 GCA_009767595.1 Symbiodinium kawagutii
GAGCGGTTCCGAAGAGGTCTAGGTCCAGGATGCTTGCGCCATTGAAATCTTGCGCGGCTGAACGTGTTACAAGGGGGTGAAACCACCAGAAACCATAGTCCACTACGTAACTTGTTGAAGATATCCTCCCACAAAGAATCCCTTGTAAGATCATGTTGAGGATCTCTTTCGATATCGAATTCAAGGAGACAAAGCTCAAAGGCACCTCGAGATTCGAGCTTCCTAAGGAATGTACCAACATCTGAATGCCTCCGTTTCCCGGCGAAAAGGTATAACACATGCAATTTCCTAGGCGGCACTTTCCCAGCACCGGGAATCTGGGAATCGCCCATCTTTCAAGCACCACCCATAAGCTCCTTGTGCTTGTATGCAGGATGATCACCATAACAGCCCTTGACCCTGCACTGATGCACACGACCGCATTTGCCATCGCAGTCACCTCCCGAATTGTAGCTGAAGCACAACTCCCTATTGTCAGGGGTCCTCCAAGCCAATGTCAAACCAATGAACTCCTTGCGAATCTTACCTTTGCCTTTGCTCTTGCCTTTGCCACTGAACCCTTTGAAAGGGCCCTTGGAATTGGGGCGCTGCCACTTGCTCTGAGGTGGTGGCTGTGCACTGGAACTGCTTGGGCTCGAACCTGGCAACAAAGCTGGGCGGAGTGCGATGGGGGTTGTGAAGAATGCTTCCTTGAGGTCGGCATCTTTGATCACCAAACGAAGAGCATCACCCAGTGTTTCACCATTGTTTACCACCAACTTGAAAGCTTCCTTGCGGAGCTTGTGCTCATAGTTGAGCACAATCGCCCAATCCGGGCGCACACGTTGTTGTGAATCACCTGAAAGTGTAGGAATCTGTAATCCATATACACGCTCTCCCAGGATATAATCAGCAAACTTATTGAAAGGATCCATGGTCAGATTGTTCAGCCAAGACTTCGACTTGTACCTTGCTGACATACACAACCACGCATTGGCCTCAACACGGATTACACGTCTGTATTCCTCAGTGTTACTGGGCATCTTGGTTTTCACCTTGGTGCGTGTAATGCGAACATGACCTGAAGAGTCCAAGGAAGATTGCAATGAAGAAGTAGTGGAGTCCTTCTTGCTTGTGATTTCATCAAGTGAGGCAGCAACAGGTTCATTCGATTCGGTTTCTTCCGCCTTGATAGAGAGATAATCTGCAATAGGCGACTCAAACTCGGCCAACTGACCGTACACCGCCTCAACTGCACGAACCATGGCCTGTCTCTCATGAGTTTGCAGCTGTCTCGGTTGACCTGTCACCTTTGCCTCAGCACGCAGCTCCGTCTCTTTGCTAATGTACTCCTGAGCCGTCTCCCAAGCAGAGACCACTGCCGCAGCCTCAGCCCTTGCCTCAGGTGTGTCCTGTGGAATTCCGAAGTCAGTCAAACAAGATCTGCGAACATCAGCACGGGTGTCACCAACAGCCCGAAACTTCCTCATGCTGTTGTAATGTCGGCAGATCGCATATTGTCCTCCGAGACTCACACCGCAATCCGACAGCACAAACTGAAGATCTGAATCCATGTGCAATGTGATATGTTCTTTCATATCTTCGTCGGTCAAACCTGCCATCACTACAAGAGGACAAGCGGCCAGAGCCCTTGGCTTGCCTCCCAGGATATCTGAATCCTCTAGGGCCAAAACCCTTCAGAGTCATGACCTGAGTCCTTCATGCTGGATTCCACATCCATGCGATTATGCTGAACATGCTTCAGGCACTGGCAATTTTCCCCTTCGAGGGCTGCAGACTGAAAATGCCAAATTTTTCGGGAAAATTCAGGAAGATTTGTCCCAATTTTCGGGAAAAATTGGGGGTTTTGGGTAAGGGATCCAAATTCCAGGCCCGACAGGGAATTTGCTATCAGGCACAGCACTGGGTCTCAAAACCACAAACCGCATGGTGTTCCAAACGGGATCAAGGCAATTAAAAATCCTAGAGTCAACGATAAGAGAGAATCCAAAACAGGCACAGCCAAGAAATCACATCAAGAGGGAAGATTCAAGAGAAAGATACAATAGACCTGTTTCAACCTCCTATTTGCATTGAAGTCAGTCCCCAAAGAGACCCTTTTTCAATCAAGATCTTCCTCGTGCGATGATCCCTCCGTCGAGGAGGATGATGCAGTCGAGCTCGAATCATCCTGGGCCTGCTTTCCAATGCCTTCAAGCATTTTCTTTTTGCAAGACCTACAGGTTGAGTCGAAATCCTCATTCGACACTTGGTTAAACAGTCGCACTTCGCAACAGTTCACTGGTTTCACAAAGCAACCTGAAAGATGCAGCCTACGATGCCCAGTCCTACGAGATACCGTCACAAAGTAATCATGTGTGGCAGCAACCTCATCCTCAGGCACAGGCTTGGGAAGTTGCGAAACCTTCTCCTGGAGTGCCATGACATCATCAGCCTCAGCTTCTTGGAGGAGAAACCAATCATCATCTTGGATCTCCATTGTTGGGTACATCCCGCCAAGGCAATACCGTCCCGACAAATTGTTCATGATGGTGAGCCGCTTTCGAACACGACCAGGATTCAATGACATCCTTTGCGCCTCTTCGCAAATTGCGTCAATGGATTCATCCTCAAAGTACTGCTCATCACGTCCCTCCACTAGGGATCGATTCACTGATTTCTGTATCTTGTAAACCACTTGTCTTGAAGTGCGGATGTATTCTTCCGATGACGTCATGCCCATAGCCCATCTTCCCAGATACGCTCGCATGTCTTTGGTGAACCCAATCACTGCCGCCACCGAGGTCAAGAAATTCCGAGGACTATGACCAGTAAAGAATGCTTCCAATCCATCGGGTAGCAACAACAATGGTCCAGAAATCTGCCATTCAAATCCAATCTTCCGTGGCACACACAACTGTGATAGCAGCTTGCCGATCAATGCGGAGACAATCGCAGGTGTTGCATACTTCCTCCGAGGACGTGTCCAATCAGCATTGGGGAGCATCACAAGATAGTCACGCTTGTATACATATGGATCATTATCCCAGATCTGAAAGCCAACACCCAGCCAATCCACACCTGTGAGAGAAACTGTGCGAAGGACATGCACCATGACTTCTTTCTGTGGTTTATCAGGTCCAGTCGTCTTCGATTTTCCCAACACAAGTCTCAGCCCATAGTTCGATAGTGTAGACCGGCCTGGTAACACGGATTGCACATCATCACATCGCATTGCTCCCCAAACCATCACCAATACCACCCACGCCAATGCACGTTTGTATGAAGGTGCCAACTCATCAGCCACTGTAAGTTCAAGCGAAACCAACATCGACACTGTGTACATAGGTGCAGTCTGCTTCGGGGGTGCATCAGCTGAGAGCTCCGCTGTCCAAGACTTGACATGACCTTGCCATAGCGGGTCCCGTGATAACCTCTCATCTTCAGGAATTCTGCCAACGGTCTCAAACAATTGCAGCGCTACATCGAAAGTGCTTGGAATAGTTTTGCCACACCCTTCGTTCACACGATGCTGAATGTAGTCAATGACATCTTTCAGAGAACGTGGGAAAACATAACCCCGATGAATTTCAATCCAAACTCTGAAAGGCCTCCAAGCTTTGTACCGATTCTTCAAAGTCCCTGAGCGCCTCGCTGCAAAAAGATGTTGCCAAGCCATGCCTGTGTCATCAAGTGCATTGATTACCTGAACGATTGGCAAACGAGCTTCCTTGATCAAGTTCGAAAGGAGAATGATGTACTTGTTGCGTTCAGCATTAAATCTCTGTGCTCTCACATCTGCTGGCTCTTCCCTGTACTTCTGCTGTTTCTTCTTTGAGGAAATCTCTAAAAGGAATCCAAAAGCAGTCTTCGACAAGCGATCAAATGATTGCTGAACTGATGTCTGCTGAGTCCGCGGCAACCTGTAGAGGCAGGAGTCTGCCACAGAGCGTCTCATACGCTTGCAAACAACATCCTGATCCTCTTGCCAAAGTAACATGTGTGCCGCCACATCACTCAATGTCTCATCAACTGCATCAGGGAAACCTTGCCTTAGCAACTCTACACAAGACTCCTCATCATCAAAAGCAGAATGCAAGAGAAAGGGGTTTGCATACACACGCTGAAGAAATGCAACCACTGAAGGTTCAACAATCGGCCAGTCCATGCCCTAAAACCCGCGTCCGAACATCGGATCCTACCGGCCCAAGACCCTTTCAAATTTGCCTTGGAGCCAGCATCTCGAAATGGTATCAATTCAATGTGTCCCACAAGTTCCAAATGAAATCCAAGTGAAGAAAAGTTGACATCACTGCAAAAGACCGCACAAGTAAAATTGTAACTTCCAGATCCCAAATGTAAAAATTCAACTCACAAGTCAATCAACATCACTGAAAGACATCACGAATGCACAATGGAAATGAAGCAAGAACAACACCTCAAGGAACGTTGTAACGCCATACGCAGGTTACTTTAACTTCAAGCCAGTAGCCCAAGCGAAGCAACAAAGCCCCCCCCCCCCCCCCCCACCCGCCGCACACTGCTACGCATAGGCCCACAGGGCAAGCCCAGTGAAACGAGCCTCTTTGACTGCAGCACCTCATCACAATTTCTGAAACCCATTACGAAATTGCAGAACCTGACCGTTTCAAGGAAAGTGGAGCTGACCGTGAAACCCTTTTCGTTCATCTTCCTCATTGATCGAAGGTGAATGAAATACTTCCACACATCAACTTCAAGCAACGGAAAAGGGCTCACATACATGTCAGCATATGCACATTCACGTTGGCGCCACGCAATGTACTGCTTCAAGCTGGCAGCTCGCTTCTGGAGAGTGGCCGGCGACTTGACACCGAAGACAGCTCTTAGTGTTTGCTCAGCATCTTCTCCGGTTGGATCTCCTTGGAGATCATCTGCAATCCTCTCTCCCACTTGAGAGACTCGCCAGTCCACTGACAAGATATCCATCCACTTTGATGCTGCCAGCGAAAACTGCACGCGTTTGTTGTCCATGTATTCAAGGTCTTGTAAGCTACGGACCGCACTCATGTATGCAGGTGTTGCATCAGGCATGTTGTCATCCATCTTAGGTACCTCGCCTTCCACATGTACCCGCTCGTGAATAGCCTGCAAGTCTGTGGTGTCACCAATTGTATGCAACACCCTAGGCAGAAAGCTATCGTTGAAAACGCTTTTCATTGAACCAACTTCCCAAGGCAGTGGCAAAGAATCAGAGAGACTTGAACCTGTGGTGAAAGCCTGTGCAAGCATTGTGTTCCATGCGTTGCCGCTTACAACGTTCACTCCAGGGTTGATAGGCGTTGCTTCAGCTGGCGCAGGTAAATGGACCATTTCATAACCGTCATCGATTTCAGGAGAATAGCCTAGGTCAGAATCAAATCCCTTTCCCAAAGGTTCATCGTCTTCGACATCATGCGAAGCAAGTTCATCCTGTACTAGTGAGAAAGAGGAAACATTCTCTTTCCCATGGTCGGTTGTCTTGTCACCAGCATCGTCAGCCCCTAGGCAACCACGCAAAAGTTCTTGAAAGCTTTCACCCGAAAAACGGTCATCAACATCTCCATCCATTGCACTACCACTACCCCAAGTCTCCTTTTGAGCTTGGACGAAACAAACGCGTCCCACCCACAACCTCCCTTGAGATATTCAGCTGCAGTCACAATCTGATGATTGTTTGATCTATGCTTTGACCATTCGATCCACTTCGTGGAGCTTCATCTTCGTTGATTGACAACGATGATGTGCCGCTGACGATTTTTGAGATCGAAGAATTAGTAAGATTTGCTGACTCGCAGCCATCGCTTGATGCCGAGCCAGGTAGGCATCAGCCCCGCACTTTTTTTCTGCGAAAGCGCCGCTTGTGCAGTCACATGTAACAACTACAAAAGACTCAAAGATCCCAATCAATGAGAATACATTAACTAGCCTACAGTGGACTGAAAACTCTACAGCGTCGGTAAAAAGTAAGAGAGCAAAACTCGAAATAAATCCAGCGTGAATCCGGAGAGTGATAGCGCCGGTGAAAAGCGAGTAAAGCACCATAGCGACATAAAATGTGCAGATAATCTCAACCAACTTTTTCAGAAGTTGAAGCCATACACAAGAAGGCCGGTCATAGCGGCGCCTTTTTTTTCCGGGTAGTGCCTATTGCACACAAGATGCAGGTCACTAGTTGTCCAGAAAGCTGAAGAAGATGTCACTTGATCTTCAATTAAGGCAAGATGACCGTATGGGCACAAACCAACAACCAGAACCAAACAAACCAGCACCAAAAAACACAAACCAGCAAACCAAACCAACCCCCCAACAAGAACAAAGCAGTCCCATCTTCAAGGTCATCTGACCAGCTATACTTCACATATGCACAAAGTGAAACAAGAGACACTCCGCACTCACTCATCTCAAAAGGCGGTCAACTAGGCATCGTCCGTTCTTCCCTCAACATCATCCTTTCGAAGTGAGGATCGATCCGATCTAGCCAAGTCACTGCCCACGATTCAAGCCAGCTGAAGATACCATAGAGTATTGCAGCTTCGTACAAAAAAAGCGGCACCATTGCATGGCAAGCAGAGTAAATGCGACGATGTAAAAAGCTAGTGAGCGAATCAAACCTCACGGGCACTGCACCACGGTGCACGCCCGTACTTCGTGTATCATCGGCCCAGCATGCCACTCATGAAGACCACCCCTGGCAAAACCAAGCCACAGCATAGTTACCGTGAAAGCACCTGTACATAGCTGTAAGGTCCAGCACAAAAAGCAGACGTCTCCAGTTGCGGGTCAAAGTACCTGCGAGCAGTACCGTCAAGCAACCTGCCGCAGAAACGACAAGCAAAGGCCGGAGCCAAGGCTAGGCGTTTGAGCAGCAGCTGGCTTGTCAAGGCACCGCACTTTGATAACGCAACGACTATTCCAAAGACGCATCCTCCAAAAGGCATGGCCTTGCACAAGCATCCCCCGCTTCGACGCCAGGCTCACCGGAGCATAGTCATCAGACAATTTTTTTTTCTCCGGGTAGTGCCTATTGCACACGAAATGCAGGTCACTAGTTGTCCAGAAAGGCTGCAATAGGAATCAATGTTTCACTAATTCATGGCAGTAGAACAATGTGAGTTCACATGCCGGTGGATTAAATGTGGCAGACAGAACCAAAAACCAGAAAAAGCAAACACACAACCAGGGAAACAAACAAAGAACCAACCAAAAAAGCCACCCAAGAACAAAGCCACTTCAATCCGACTGCATTAACTAAGTGAAACGAAGTGAAACTACCGCTCTCACTGTCTCTCAGAACACGACGATCCAGGCTTCATTCATCGTCCAGCAAAGTAGTTTGCATTTTGTTACCTTGCGCCAGGCAGTTGTAGCGCACCGATGGAGTCGATTCATCAGCATAGTCATCAGACAGCAAGGAGGCTCCTATCATGCAGAGAGCCATCAGGCAGAGAGCCGCAGGCAGCTCCCCGTCTGTCAGGGCGGCATTCGCTATCGGCCACACCCCTATACCTGTCCACGTAGCCAGACTTTGGGAACAAAGAGCA
This sequence comes from Symbiodinium kawagutii, assembly GCA_009767595.1. Classification (NCBI taxonomy): domain Eukaryota; class Dinophyceae; order Suessiales; family Symbiodiniaceae; genus Symbiodinium; species Symbiodinium kawagutii. The sequence goes on from VSDK01026541.1 coordinate 367,157, forward strand.
CGACAAATACCTCTGTAGGCATATCAGTCGACCATCAAAGCACCAGCGGAGAGCAGCCATAAGAACTCCCTTTTTTTTTTGCTCGCCTGCATCGCCTTGGTAGCACTAAGCTAAGGTCGATAAGAAGCAGTGAAACCAAGTGACACAAAGTGAAACATGGTGAAACAAAAGAAGCTTCGAAGCAAAGAAGCGTGGAAGCAAACGAAGCAAAGGCAGTAAACTGCGAAAATCATGTACATGCATTGAATTCCCCGCCTCACAAGTCCTCTGCATAACCCTGTGTAAATCTTCAGTGAGTCCGTTCCATATGGAGCTGCGATGTCTAGCAGAGTCTTCTCGTGCATCACACCTCACAATGTGCATCAACCAATTCGGCGGAAATTGTGATGCTGCTTGCCAGAGTTGCGTTTGTCGTATCTATTAGATGTGTCGTGTGATACCTGTCCGGCAATTGCTCAACGAAGCTTATGCAGAGAGATTATTAGCCTCGCCGTAACACGAAAGCCAAAGCGAACTGATAAGCCGCGAAGAAGACCCCCAAGAGTCGTCCGGCTTAGGGAGCCATGGGATATCTGGGGGCGACATCCTCCAGAGCGTATAGCTCCAAATTTGGTGGGCTAGCAGTGCCCAGAGATCATGGGGAGACACCGTCAAGGGGCGAACCAACCCTGTTCACACAAAGGCCAGACGGTCAGTTTCACCGAAGTTACTGCCTACTGGTGAGGCCAGGGAGTGAATCTGGTCGGTTCAGCGCCTTGTCGAGGTATCTCAACCCATTGCATGAAAGCAGCAGCTTTGGAGTAACTCTTAGTCTTTGTATTTTTTTTTGCTCGCCTGCATCGCCTTGGTAGCACTAAGCTAGGTCGATAAGAAGCAGTGAAACCAGGTGAAACAAGTGAAACAAGGTGAAACGTAAACTTCGAAGCATTGAAGCATAGAAGCAAACGAAGCCGGCAGTCGAACTGCGAAAATCATGTACATGCAATGAATTCCCCGCCTCACAAGTTCTCTGCATATCCCACCGCGTGAAGCAAGAAGCGTTGCCGTAGGTTCTGCGATAGCTAGCAAAGCTAGCAGAAATAAGACTCCACACAGCGTAAACTAACTAACTCCTAGTCTTTGTAGGTATGTAGCAGCGAAATTCATCTTAAGAATCGTTTCCTTTGCAATTGGCTCAAGATTGTGATTATGTCTGCTGTGGTTTCCGGGCCTCAATCAATTTCAATGTATCCCAAAGGATGGTGTACCCCGGCCTCTTCTTCCCAAATTGCAAGGCACCTGGTTCAGCGAAAATTGCTTGCACGACCTCGATAACAGCATGCAGCAGACCATTTCCTACGGCCAGAGGTACGAGTTCAGAAGGAGTCCCTGCCTGCATGTTATGGAAGGAGCATGGGGCTGTGGCCATGTCCTTGCAAATACCGGGGCGAACCTAGAAAACTCCCGCAAGTGAATGAGGTTGGGCACCAAGAGACAGATCCACATCCCCCACCGAAAGCGCAAGGGTAGAGGGTTTGAGAGAGACAATCTCCAAGCCATCGACAGAGACCTACAAGCACTGGTCGATGACGGGTGCAGTCTCAGCCCACCAAGTGACCTGACAAACAGGTGGGACGGAAGCCACAAACCACCTAAGCAGGTGAGTTGTAGCAACACGTCACGGCAGGGCAAATGACGATGAGGGTACCCGCTGAATACCATATGTCACAAACCTGAGGCGGAGAAACCTCTCGCCTGCCACTAGCGGCTTGGAAAAGCCAGAAAGAAAGAAGGTGAATTTTTTTTGCTCGCCTGCATCGCCTTGGTAGCACTAAGCTAAGGTCGATAAGAAGCAGCGAAACCAGGTGAAACAAGTGAAACAAAGGTGAAACGTAAACTTCGAAGCATTGAAGCATAGAAGCAAACGAAGCCGGCAGTCGAACTGCGAAAATCATGTACATGCAATGAATTCCCCGCCTCACAAGTTCTCTGCATATCCCATCACGTGAAGCAAGAAGCGTTGCCGTAGGTTCTGCATTAGCTAGCAAAGCTAGCTGATATATAGCTCGTCACTGTGCGCATCGACCAATTCGGCGGAAAATTGAGATGCTGTTTGTCAGAATTGCGGTTAATCGCATCTGTTCCTGATTAACCATGTGGTACATCTGTCCAGAAAATACGCGACGAGTCTTATGCAGAGAAATTTGAAGACTCGCCGCAACAAAATGTCGAAGCGAGCATAGAAAAATACAACACCCCCTTGGTTGGCTAACTCAGAGAGCCGTATGCGGATCTGGGGGTGACATCCTCCAGCCAGAAAGAAAGAAGGTGAAGAGCTCTTCGTCTCTCCCCGCAGGTACATAGAACCGGAGCTCTTACCCACGTCCTTTCAATGGCTTTGCCAAGTCCCAAGGGCGCATATGTGATGTGTTGCAGACAGGGACACGGGCGAGTTCCACGCGCGGCCGAGCCCGTAGGGCTAAGGTATACGGCTACAGTGAAACAGCTGCGGGAAAGAAGGGGAGGAAGGAAGGGGAAGAGAAGGAACGGAGACACGGAGAGCAAGCTAGGTAGTGTCAGATGGCTTGCGGCGGAGCTATCCACGCCGCTTTCTGAGGACGGGTCCGAACCCCTTCGGCGAAGGGGGGCTTAAGCCCCCCCTTAAGCCCCCCCTTAAGCCCCCCCCCTAGGCCTTC
>VSDK01026563.1:0-31403 GCA_009767595.1 Symbiodinium kawagutii
AATATTATTTTGTAGGGTTTTATTAATCCGGGGCTCAGATTAATGTTTTTTTAATAATCGTTGTTGTTGGCCAACGGTTGATAGTGGTGAAACATGGTGAATAATGGTTAATGTAGGCTTGTAATGGTTGATAATTTATCTGGTAATGGTTATTGTATAGATTGATACATATTAACCAGTCAACCATATGGTTTTTACTAGTATATAATAGGTTGATAATACAAAGGATCCGCTGAATAAGAACCGCTTAAGATTTTTTCAGGGTACCCTGGGGGTCTTAACAAGCATTGCAACAAAAATCACGTGCATTTTGGATCACGTTATTCAGGGTACCCTGGGGTTGGTTCTTATTTACAATCAGGGATTCAGGATCTATGGACAACCCTGGAGTTCTTATTTCTAATAGAAGATGTCAGAGCCTGGACAAACCTCAAGTTCTTATTCTTAATAGGGGACGTCAGGTGAATCAAAATAAGAACTTGAAGGAGATTTCGAGGGTACCCTGGAGTTCTTATTCTCAATTGCCCTGCAGGGTTCATGTGTGGTCCAAAGGTTCCAGCCCCTCAAGTTCTTAATGCAGTGGGTTCTTAAACAATGGTTTCTCTGTAGGTCATCACCAACAAGAGCGGCATTGGAACGTACATATTACCCACATTTGTTCATGATGTGTAGAAATAGGGATCTGCCACCAACAAGAGTGGTCAAACAACTAGCGGCTAGTGATTTGATTGGCAAGTGTTCACTCAACATTAGGAATGGTTGATGAACTAGTATTGTTCAGAGGGATTCTAGCCATCAAGCAGTTGTAACTATATATTTATTTATGTATCTAAAGATATAAACATATTTATTTATATATATTTATAATTCAATAGACATATATTTTTTAATACATATATATTTTTATTTATAGATTGACGTGTCCGTATGTCTAGTCTGCATCTGTGTATTTCAAATATACATGCTCTTTGTTTGTTACGTATACGTCATGAAATGTCTATACATGCATGTTGATATGCGCATATTTGTCATCCAATGTCATCCAGGAGTCTATTATAATATTTAGTTTTTTTGTTCATATATATATATATATATAGATATTTATGTATTTTCCATGAAACATATATGTTTCTTTCTATGTACGTGCATATACATATATGTGTGTAGGGGTGCTCGTGTCCGCTGTCGGTGTCATGGGTTGCTTGGTGTATTGCAAATCACATAACGACAACTCCGAACATACAGGTGTTGGTGGTTTTAAACATGTTTTATTTTCACTGATGGTAAGAGGGGTTGACACCACCATCCTGTACAGGTGTTGGTGGGATGTTTAAGCCGTTCTTTACATTGGAGGATAGCATATTGAACTCATCAGTCATAGAAAACATGCCAACCATAGAGGCTATAGCCATCAGTCAGCCTCTCAGCTTCAAGAAGCTTAATGAGGAAACGACCCCATCCATGGGGATACGCCATGGGTGCATCATTGACAGCTTTGGGCCCAGCTGTCGGCGTTGATGGCTGCGAGCATCAATGGGTAATTTGCTTGGGTGGCCAATCTCCTTGGACATTGGTCTCATTGTTGAACTCACACTCTCGCAGTGTTGACTTGTTGTAAAGCAATTTGGTTGGTTCTTGGGCACCCCAGAGTCAGAAAGATTGGTCGATGACTACACCAGGTTACACTACCTGCTTTAGACAGGGGTATGGCAACCACTTGCAGGAAGACAATTGGTGGTTTTTTAAAACAGGATACCCCCAAATCATCCAATATAACCATTTACGGCAATAAACCAACCAACTAAGGGCGGCCCTACTTTGAGAAAACTCCAATTATTGCGCAACCAATTTTCGCGGGCTCACAGTGACTCACAGCAGCAGGTTGTTGTCTCAATCTTGTTGGTCTGAATCCAACCTGGCTCGCAGCAGGTACTGGTAGTCTCCACACATCGGAAATGTTAAGTTTTGCAGTTGTTGTAGGCGTACTTCCTGCATGGCAACCAAATGGTCGTAGATTCTAGGCTTTGAGCGGATAAAATCTTGAAGACATGGCTCACAAGAAGGTTAAAGGACGACCAGCCCAATGGGGGGATTCACCAATCAACCAGTGAAAAAAATCGAGTAAAAAACATGATGGATACTGGACAACCCTCAGAAATTCCAAACAATTCATAACATGGTAGTAGTTGGCATGCCAACGCTTTTGTTCCAAAACCTTTCCAAGGGGTCGACCCGCACCACTAGAGCGGCATTCCGCAGGTCATCAGTGGGCGGCACAACAGTGAGGTCATCATAATGGTTAGAAGAGTGGTTGATGATCGCCTGTCGTAAGTATTTTCTTTTTTTTCTGAGGATCCTGGAGAACAATGACATATTGATGCTTTTCAATGGATATAGATTGGCCATGGCGGACTGATGATTATTAAAGAGGTGTGGTTGCGTAAATGTGATGATGTCATGTATGTTATGTTGTGTACACAGTACACATGTCATCACATGTCACACGAGATCACATTACACGACTGTGTGTCAACACCTGATACCTCTGGTTGTCATCACAATGCCAAAGAGGTTTGTCAAAAAGTAGTGTATCCCTATAGTTGGTTAGTTTCCCTTGCACTTAGTAATGGCTTACATTGGTTCGTGCAGGGTTACCACCATTTATGGACAAACCCATGCAGAAAGGCAATCCTTGTTGCAGCTCCCCACGGGGCCAGGATGTTCTGTCCATGAACATCAATCGTGCAGCGCGAATTGCCACGTCCATGAGAACTGAGACAGGCGGGGCCGGAAACTTTGAGCCCACTAATGGCACCAACAAACGTAGCAACAACTGCGACAACAGCAACTCTAATAGAATTGGGCTAATTCATCAAGGCAACAAGTAAAAAGCGGTTGCTGCAGCGCTTGTGGCTAAAAAACAAAAACAGGCTGACAACTCCCGATCATCGATTGTAACCGTTGATGCTTCGTTTGTTATGGCTCAGTTGAAAGCAATGGGTCCTTAGCAAGTTCATTCTTTGTCCAGTGGACATGCGTTTCACACGCGTTTCACACGCGTTTCACATCACAAAAACACACAAAGTACTGCTGGGTGGTGCGTTGGTTTACATTTTTTATAGGACCTCGTTGAGGTTTGACAATACCATGTGGATGATGTGATCATTGCAGTGCGTGCATTCGCTTCATGGTGGGGGTCGCCGATGAGTTGAAGGGGTCGAACATGCTGGGTGCGAAGCCAATCAAGCAAATCAGGGAGGTTGCACACCGTTAAACGCAGTAGAGACAAGTTTTTGTAGCTGCCCCCAGGCATGAAAGATGTTGACCACAGTGACCACAGTCATGCAATTCGATTCACATATCCTCTTTTGTTTGCTCACAGCTGCCTTCATATGTTCGACATGTTTCAACTGATTTAGCTTCATGGCAGCACCACCGGTGCATTGATGGTAAGCATGGTAAGAAGCTCCGTGGTGACAAGGGCCTATAGGACCTGAAGCGGAAGTTGTTGGGAATCCATCGAAGGGCCAGCCTGGTGTGCCCGGCCAGGAATCCAACATGTGGTACAGCGACTTTGCTTAGTCTCTAAGGATGGCACAGGGCAAAAGGGAGCGGCGGTGCGAAGATTGATAGTGATTCATGGCGGGTTGATGATGTCTAGAAGACTACACTGGCGAAGATGGGAGCTTCGATGATGACTTGACCGTGACTGCGACTGTATCAGATGGCGACGCGTGATGCAAACGCTCAGAAAACATTCTCGGATCATGGATGCAGTATCGTCCATTATCCACCACTGTATCAATATATTAATTAGTGGTAATTAACCATAATGAATCATTGCTTTGTAACCACGTTAGTAACCACTTTTAAGAAATAGTCACTAAACTATGACCAACTGACAAATCACCATTAAGCGCTGTCAAACACATTTTTAACATTATTAACAACTGTTGACAACTATTCACCACCTTTTGAACTTCATTGTTACCATTATTAGATTTATTAGCCACTATCAATCACTCTATGAACCACAGACTAGCCATTCTGAACCCGACCCCCATGGTGATCGCCAGGACTCAAGCCTGTTCCGTGAGACGGCCGTGTACACCATCGACTCCATCCTGAGACATGCCACGCACAACAAGGACAAGGTCCGCCCTGAGCCTAGGGTCATAGAGACATCCATTTTTTACATTGTTTGCACTAGATAGATAGATAGATAGATAGATAGATAGATAGATAGATAGATAGATAGATATAGATATTTAGATAGATAGATGGATGGATAGATATGTCGGAATCGATGTCACAGTATATCTCAGAAATGTCGATTTGCCTTGGTCGGAGCTTGCTACTCCCATCTTGGCTCACCCAAATGTTTTGTGGAATCTTCGTAGGGAGAATGCCATTAATTTGTGTCGAGTATGAGCTGTCCTCATTCCACACCGACATCTTGATGTCTCTGAGCATTGGTCAAAAAATGTTATCTGGATATTCCAGACATTCCTACTTTTGCCCCTATTGGTAGTTACTCCAATTCTTACCAGGTTTATACCGGAGTTATCAGTAATGATAATCCTGTGTGTTTCTTGGCAGATGGAAAATCTCTGAGTGACACCGGTAAGGCGCTACGGAAGCTCTATGAAGCGCAGCTTCAAAATCAGCTGTGTCGCTTGGCGCATGGAGTTGGGTCCAGGGGATGGTTTTGCTCGAGATCAAAGGGTACCTTGGTGACCGTTGGTAATCCCTTCCCCATATTACTTTACCAAGGTGTTTTTTTATATTAGGGGGAGGTTTCATCATGGGAGGAAACGATTACACTTGGAACGTGAACATGATTAGGGGATAGTTTTTAGATGCATGTGTTGGGCATGGTTAGGTGTAGAAAACTGGGATACTTTAGGCAGTTGAGTGGCCATGTGTCAGTGCGGAAACCAACGCAAGCGACTCAGTCTTGGTCACCTTCAAGAAGCGAGATCCCCTCTTCAAACCGGGGTGGGTTGTGGTGCTTTCCTTATCAGCAGAGTAATGCAGTGGCTCGATTGAGGTCTGAAGCCGGAACCAGTTGATTCTAGGTTCATTTATCTAAGTGGTCCTTAGCATGAACCTGGGAATAGCTATGAGCACCAAGTACTATAACAGCTTCTAGATGCGTGGATCGTGGGTTGAAGTTCTACCTTGTTGGGTATTACAACCTGCCTATAAGTCACCCATCTTAACGACAATATTTCCGTGGCTCTGGAGACTCTTATCATTTCTTCCCCGCAACTTAAATCCATCCTGCATCCCCCAAGCCATTGACATGTTTAGATCAAATGGGATTAGCTACCGCGACCTGATTCGCAGCCAGGCAACATTTTTCAAAGAGCTTTGCAAGATAGCAACTGCGAAGATTTGGCTCAGAAGTTCTATTCTTCGATCCTGGTGAAGTGGAAAGACAAGGGCTGGTGTTTGCAACAGATCCTTGCTGGCAATGGGCTGCCATCCTTGGAAGTTGGCTTGGTGCGTCGACGAGATGGAATTGTGGGGGTTGGTGGTCGACCAAGTGTAAGCAACTGCATGGCCTGCAAAGGGCACGGTTGCAGTTGGACAGAGTCAACAGCACTCCTACTGTTGACAAACAAGAATCCTGCATCAGTTGAGGCAATTGTGCGGAGTCCCATATTTTTTTTTTACCTAGTTCATGTGCACCTATTTCAAAGTATATGTCCATGTCATTATCAATGATTTGGTAGCTGGTGACTTTTCATTCTATGAAGTGACTCACAGTGGCCGAATTTGGTGGGGCCGAATTTGGTGGGGCAAGCTTTCTGCGATTACCTCGGATCCGTTTTCGGTAGATCGTTGGAGCTTGTTGGAAGGTAACCAGAATGGTTTGAGCAGTTTTCCCCTGCAGTACTCTACTCTGAGCCCTAGTGATCTTATGAGGTGAGTAGTAAGCAATTCTTCCTCTCTGGGGGCCTTGGATTTTTCAGAGTCCAGACGTTAATGACTGGCAAACACATGCAAAAATGTTTGGCTTGGTGAAGGTGTTGGAACCATCGAGGGCGATGCCCCTTGTTGCTCGTGGAACTTGCGGCCCCCTCTGATCCATCAACTCACCGCTCAACAATACCCCAGGCAATTTATGGCTCCCCAAGTGGTGGCACCCCTGAAGTTGTGGTCATTTACAATTGTGACACCACTATATAATCCTAGGGCTTCATAGGGGTACACCATGGCTATGGGCAAAGTCTCATGACGGACTCGGATCACGAAACACCTGGGTGGCACTGTGATGGCCTTGGGCCTAAGCTTACAGGGACCCTGGCAGCCGAGTTCAACGGTTGGGATGTTCATTTGGGTGCTTCTCAAAACCCAGTGGCTCCATGTACGGCATATTTACCTACATTTGCCTATAAAATGACCCAAATGTAGTTAAATATGCTATACATGAGCATCTGGGAGATAGGGGACCCACCAAATCAGCCTTTGCACGAACCATTTGTAGTCAAAAGCCATCCATTTTTGCGGTCCCCGATTTTGTTAAAGCACCACATGTTGGTTGGTGAATGCCCACAGCCCAAATCTCCCACGACATCATGATCGCCTACTCTGTTTGGGGAAGGGCTTGCATGTACAGCTGGAGGTCTCATTGGATAACGGCCCGACAGCACTTCTTGATGGTTACCATCTCAGCGTTAAAGACAATGAATGAAACATTATTTACTACTACACTGTGTTGTATGACCTAACCGTTATTAGCCATGACCTAACCCTTGTGAGCCAAGGTGCACCGGTTCAGTGACAGAGCAACCATTATTAACCACAAATTCAGCATGATTGACCATAGATCAACCGTTCTTCACCGTAAAATGGACCATTCTGAAACAGAAATCAAACATGACGAATCAACAAAGAATTCGCCATGTCACAAAGCTAAACTCCACTTCAATGACTGTTTCTCAAAATAGGGGTTCCCCCAAAATCATCCAGTTTCTGAACCATTTATTAGAGTAACTATCTATAACTTTTGGGGTCCCCAGTCCTCCTGGCTGAGTCGAAACCACCAGCGGCCGAAGGATCGACGCCGTGGTGGAGATGATTCACAAGGTGGTTCCCACCGTGCGGCGACCCGACGAGTTGAAAGGTGAGGATTTCATGGAGCTCAGTGTGGGCGCCCGGTTCCGGGGTGGGCAGCGTGGGCTGGTGAATGGCAGGCAACCGCCGGGTGGTTCAATGATGGTTCAGTAGCTGTAGGTCATGATGTCAGAAAAGTCGATTTCATGTTTGTTCTTCAGAGCTGCAGGTGATGCGGATGAGCCTCATTTGGCAGGGGGATTTTCTGTAGCAACATCCATCAGAGATGGATATCCTGGTACTGACATGCGTTTGGCAATGCTGCAGCCCGTGGCGTTGGGTACAGTAAGATGATCCAGATCAACGATGTGAATGCCTGGTCCCTGTGGCTCAAATCAGCGAATCTCTTCTGAGTAATACACTGTATTTTGTACGTGATGATGTGTCATGGCATCGGTAAGTAAGCCACAATCAGGGATCGTCACTCGTTGTTTTATCAAGAGTTACAAAGAGAAACATTTTTGTGACCTTGCAACCATTCTCATAAGAAATGAGGTTCCAGCGGTCTACTGAGCGACCTCGTATAGATACAGCTTATGTTGTCTGACTCGTCCATGTTTTCTTTCAGTGCATGTGTTTACACGTGCATATAATATAGATGCGGTATATACATATGTAAGTACTATACATATGTGTATTATATATATATTGTTTTCATATTTATATATACATCATGATATGTATATATATATATATCATTATGTGTATATATATATATATATCATTATAGGTATGTATATATATATCATTATAGGTATGTATATATATATCATTATAGGTATATATATATATCGATATAAATATGTGCATGATTTCATTTGTTTGATAATGTCTCTCAATAGTACCCATGGCCCATACTATGTTTACATAGATACATATATTTGTATACACCTGTACATTATGATTAATCAATTCATTGTGATTTACATATCCACCCGAGTCCTATTCATGTTTGGAGCCGCACTTTCACATCCAGATTTAGTGGGATGTGAACATGTGAGAACGTCCAGATGCTCTTTGTAGGCTGCTGTAGCGTGCACTGATTGCTTATTTGTAGGCAATTATATAGATGATCATTCGCACACGTGTGTATACATATATGGATGCATGTATAATTAAGTATAATCATGTATTGATACATAATAGTATGTACGTAATGAGTGAATGAAACATTTAGTCATGAAGGTGCAAAGCTATACTATTTCCGGACCTTTGTTGATGGCTCTTCTGGTTCACCAACTACTATCAAGCATTACTACCTAAGCCCTACCTCCTGTCAGCAATTTCGTTGTGCTGCTAGGCCAAAATGAGACTGTAACTCGGCGCTGACCAATGGCTGAGAAGCCAAAAACCTGTGCTCCTCAATGGCGCTTTTAGACGGGTCTTTAATGCTTTGGAGTTGGTTGAAGTTGGTTGTTTAATGACCTTCATATGTTTAATGGTTGTTAGAATTGTTTAATCATGTGTGCGAATGCTTCTTTAATGTCTTGTTCAACCATGGAATCATGAACCATATGAATACCAAATCTTTTTGAGAGATAAAAAAAAAAACAGGGAATGTTCATCCAACAGCTCACGAAGTTTGATGAAGTTTGGTTGGGGAATTAGTAAGGGAACAATTACCCAAGTCATCAGCCATTGTTGGGGAACCATTCGGCATTGTGATGGTAAGTCCATGGTCACTAAAGTGCATCACTCATCAATCATAGTTGAGAGGAGTGTATGAACTGATTGGTGACTTGGTTCTCAATTAGTTTGAATGGACTATTGTATTCACTACCAACCGGTTGCAATTAAGTTGGGAGGTGCCAGGGTGGTGCCCCGTCGTTACATTTTGCAAAAACCTTTGAGTTGGACTCCGAAAGTTGAGGTCGTGACTCAGCGGTTCCCAGGGGAGCCTGAGAACAGTTCCTGAGATGATCTAAGATGGCTGTGGGTCAAGCAGTTAACCAACCAACTAATGGAGGATTTACCAACAACAACAAGGGAAAACAATGGTTAATGATGGGGGAACCAGGGGTACAGGGTTTTGACCCACAGCCAGATTGTTTGTTGGCCTGAGAACAGTCCCTAAGATGATCTAACATATTGATGAACCCACTCCCCGGCTGTCAATCCTCTTAGTCTTCAGCTTAAAGGCGGCACCAATAGTGGATGAGTTCTCGCCAACAGGATTGCCAGCTCTGTAAGCCAGCTTGGCGGTTCAACACTTGATGGGCAGCATGGCATACTGTCACGGGACCCGTGCAAAATCGATGCTTCTCTGAATATGGGCTTGTCTATAAATGGTGGTATCCCTTAACCCAGCAAGTTCATGGCTATTCATAGGGCAACTCACCAGATAGAGGGGTACACAATGGCCATGGACAAACCCATATGAACATGTTGATCATGGTCGGGGCTGCTATACGCACCGTATGTGCTTGCGTCATCTTGCAACATGCGCATGGCGGCGGTTGTGACACAGCAACTGGTTGAGTGCACGCTGAGTGGGTTGTAACCAGCTGAGAGCTTGGGTGCACTAAACCAGGTAGAAATGCCAGATGTCAGCTATGTTAGACTATCAGAGGGTAAAATGTACTAGAGTTACTAGAGACCATGACTGCTACACAGCTAGTGATATCCCATGTACGTGTACCAACTTGGGCACCCATAGCGGATAATGTCATGGTTCTGTAGCCGTCCATCCGTGCATCCATGCATCAATCCATCCATGCATGCATCAATCTGTGCCTTGCACTTGAATCTGTATAGTCACGAAAGTTGCATACTATCATACTGGAAATATCCCTACTTCACACTAGATTCATGGGACTTGTATAATGCTTAAGGGACGGGTGCATTTTCTCGAGCCCTGTTTCAGATCACCAGGGACTTTACATGATCTCATGCGATGTCCTTATAAGTTGTGCACTACTGACAGATTAAGACCATATTGATGGATTAAGGGACGGGTGCATTTTCTCGAGCCCTGTTTCAGATCACCAGGGACTTTACATGATCTCATGCGATGTCCTTATAAGTTGTGCACTACTGACAGATTAAGACCATATTGATGGATTAAGGGACGGGTGCATTTTCTCGAGCCCTGTTTCAGATCACCAGGGACTTTACATGATCTCATGCGATGTCCTTATAAGTTGTGCACTACTGACAGATTAAGACCATATTGATGGATTAAGGGACGGGTGCATTTTCTCGAGCCCTGTTTCAGATCACCAGGGACTTTACATGATCTCATGCGATGTCCTTATAAGTTGTGCACTACTGACAGATTAAGACCATATTGATGGATTAAGGGACGGGTGCATTTTCTCGAGCCCTGTTTCAGATCACCAGGGACTTTACATGATCTCATGCGATGTCCTTATAAGTTGTGCACTACTGACAGATTAAGACCATATTGATGGATTAAGGGACGGGTGCATTTTCTCGAGCCCTGTTTCAGATCACCAGGGACTTTACATGATCTCATGCGATGTCCTTATAAGTTGTGCACTACTGACAGATTAAGACCATATTGATGGATTATGGTCAGGATTTCCACACAATACCCATTATCGAGGCTTATTGCTGGGTTATTGTTTTACCTAATCATCATTCTTGTCGTCCAGGATAATGTCCCCGATTTGTTCCCCATCATCGGGTTATTAATGCTGTGTAGCACAATTGCATCCCAGATCTTTCTCTCCCATCATCAGCTAATATCCCACTAGCATTCCACTACTAGCACTTTTTTCCGCTTGTTACCATGATGCTATACCATAGAGGAAGCAATATCCAGATTGATAACAGCTGAGTAATGAGTATGCACTATGGCTATGTAGTACCGCATTGTTTCCGAACATCTTGCATAGCTCAGCTATTACAGTACCCATATTGCTATTAGTATGAGTACTACATGGCCATGGGTACTGCATTACTCATAGGATATAGAAAATGATATTGCAACATGGGTTTCCGAACATCAGTATTGCCATATTGCTGCCAGCGCCACCGCTTCACTGGTGCTGGCCCGCCACCTCATCCCATAACTCACTTGGTAGAAGGGCAGTTGGTCGCGGATCTCGCCTTGAAAAGAATAGATGCAACTGTTTTGAGCATGAACAGCTGGTTTATCATGGCTCATTAATGGCCAATGTTGGTTGATATGAATTTATTGCTGCCCCATCGATGATTGATATTGCCTGTGGTCAATCAGTGTGAATCATGATTGATCATGGCTGATACCAGTGGCCGACAAACAACAACAGCCAGCAATCTGGGAGATCCAGCTGTTAATCAACCAACCCTCATGGCTTGCCATTAATGTCAACCTATCATGAGTTTCCTTTGAGCGTAGAGTCGACATGCTTCCTGTGTGCTCCATGCCTATCATGATCTTTAAATAATCTTCGTTAAATTTCAGCAATGAAGATTGATACTTGTTTGGACTTAAGATAATATTACTTCAGGATTGACACTTATGATCATGTGTATTACAAGTATATTTATGATCATGTGCGTTATAAGTATATAAGTATACTTGTTCACCTAATATCTTATATGGCTATGGGTCAATATTAATCAACCAATAATGGGTTGGATAACAACCAACAATAATAGGCAAAATCATGGTTAATGATAGGGGAACCAGGGGTACGGGGTTTTGACCCACAGCAATATCGTTACAATCTTCACTGCAACAACCGTGGATTGATACAATCCGGGAGCGGTGGATTGATTGCTGTGTCAGGTCCTGAAGTCGGTGCCTCATACGCCGGGTCATACGCCCGGTCATACGCCTGGTCACTGGGACAACCAGCCGCGGGGTCACGGGACATGGGACGGGGGTCGACCCGGGGTCGCCCAGCCGCCTTGATGTAAGCACTACACTCCTGTCAACTAACACTGATTGGTGGTTTTATTTTTTTGTTTATTTTCCCCAGTAATCATTAACAATTGGTTGGTTGACGAGCATATTTTTCATAGGGGGTGAAACTACTACAACCAGAACAGCTGGCCGCCCTTCCCAGGAAGGGGTTGAAGATGATCTGTGGCTTTTTCGACTGGTATAGCCTTTCGGTTGGGTCTATGTTAGTTTCCAACAGGGCCTGTTGCGGCTCAATGTTTCCTAGCAACAGGGAGTCTGAGTGTGGGCATGTGATCAAGCTGATTTACTCAAAATAGCGCAAGTGATCTTGACGGCTACACAGAGGATGGGAAAGAGGAGAACTGGGTGAGAGCTTCCATGACTTTTGCATAGGTAATCATGCTAGGATTGATTTGTTCTTGCATGGGATGGCTGGGGGGAACACCATGGCCGCTGACACCGCAGACAGAATACAATTCCATAAGTATATATATATATATAATAATGATAATATTCATACTTTTTTTATATACATATGCATTTATTCCGTAGGTGTATATAATATATATATATATACAAATATGTTTATTTTGTTTTTGCAAAAATAATAACAATATTTATATACACATGTGCATGAATGTATGCGTCATATACATATACGCACGCACTTATACATCAGAATTTACCCGTAAGACACACAAGAATTGAACATGTTTGGTTGTTCAGCCGTGGGCCCCCCATTTGAAGAAATACCATGTACTGTGTTGCCCGCACCTGCGCAGCAGCGCCTTCCGTGCGGCAAACTGATGGCTGAACAGCACTTGTCCTGTTGGCCAAACGTAGATTTTGTTCCAACGTGATGTGCGTTTGAGCATGAACATGATCGACGATTGTGCTGCACGAAAATATACACCTGACTTGCAGGTGCGACATATTGTGCATGAAACAAATATTTGATCTTCAGCAAGAAAAAAGAAAGAGACAACGACCGTGGCCAAGAGACCTCGGCCTCCTCTCCTTGGTCCAGATGACCGTTGAATAGAATGTCTAATGGCAGCATACCCATACATCCGTCGGGTAACTAGATTTCCAGAATATATTTTCACAACAGTTCATAGACATTCTGTGTGAAACAGAAGAGGTCAGAGTAATGTCAATGTCAGAGCTGTCAGGCTGTCAGAGTGGACATCGGAGAGGATGCCAATGCCGGAGCAAATTCACAATGTCAGGGAAGACTTTAGAAAATACGTCAGATAGAATGCCAGAAAGTTTGCCACATAAATGTCAGAGCATGTGCTAGAGACAATTTCAGGTTTGATGTCAAAGTAGAGATGAGAGTAACGTGTAGATGTGCTGTGCAGGTCAAAGAATCTGCCCTTTGTAGCTGTCAGAGAAGATGACAAAGTAGTATGGCTGAGTAGACCTTAAAAAAACGTGTCATGATATATGTCAGCCATTTTCAATGGACTATCACTATCACATTGCATCTCAGCATTGTAGGATACTGTATGCCAGGATTTGACTGAACTCATGTCACAGTGGATGTCAAAATATGTCATATATCACATAACTTATGTCTCTCGACTCATACTAAAATCACTCGAAGTACAGGAACTCTCTCGCTCTCCTGGAGATCAGATGTTTGACAAAAACACTGCTCTCAACTTGAAACCTTTGAAATGACACTGTGTACTGTACAGTATATAAGCCAAAACGGTGTGGCACGAATCAGGTAATTCCTGGGGCGTATGCATCATCAGTTCTTGTAAGCAACCATGTTGATTTTAAGTCATGGACTGAGACGGAGGCATTCTTAGTAAAGAATGTCCAAATTTTGGAATACAGTATCTACTGTCAGGGAACAATACAATTCCCAATTCACCAAACAACAAGCAAATAAAGTATTAGTCACTTTGAGAAGGGGAACATTTGATCTTAGGATGTGATATACAGATTGCGGGGGACCAATTTTAAAGATGTGAAACATGTGACATCGTTAGTGCTAACTCAGTACGTTCGATCTGCGTACATATTTTTGTACCTCCGGTGATAATCCGAAACCCATTGGGACTTTGCTGTGATTCTTCGGCATGGAAAGCCCCAAGTGGCGCGGGTGGCATGACTGCAGCGGCGCCAGGTATACTTCATGGAGCAGAGACTCGAAAGACGCAGCCAATGACTCCACATGGACCCTTTACCCCAGCACAGGTCCAGCCCATGACACCTGTAGGTGCCTACAAGATCCAGAGTGCGATGCAGTCGCATCCTGGTACACCTGGTTTACCTGGTTTGGGCACCCCCCAAGCTGCCACTCCAACTTACGGAGCTCCCATGACTCCAGTCGTGCGTCGTCATCCACTCACTCCAGTTCGTAGTGGTTTACGAACTCCAGGGATGGATCGCGTTCCTGAAACTCCAGTGGGGCAACCACAAACACCGGTGATGCAACGTCCAAGCGACAGCTGGAGTGCTCCAGCAACCCGTCAAATGGAGAAAACGGCTGACGACACTCCAACTTTGCAAGAGGCTCTTGCCATGACGCCCATAGCAGGCTTATCTACTCCCAAGCCAGTTCAAGAAGAAGCAGAAGGAGATCGAATGCAGCCGCAGCCTTACACACCAGTAGGGCCTCCTCCTGCAACACCTGCAGTGAACAGAGCTCAGCCTTACACACCAGTACAGCCTCCTCCTGCAACACCTGCAGTGAACACAGCTCAGCCTTACACACCAGTAGGGCCTCCTCCTGCAACACCTGCAGTGAACACAGCTCAGCCTTACACACCAGTAGGGCCTCCTCCTGCAACACCTGCAGTGAACAGAGCTCAGCCTTACACACCAGTACAGCCTCCTCCTGCAACACCTGCAGTGAACAGAGCTCAGCCTTACACACCAGTACAGCCTCCTCCTGCAACACCTGCAGTGAACACAGCTCAGCCTTACACACCAGTAGGGCCTCCTCCTGCAACACCTGCAGTGAACACAGAGCAGGGCCGCCTCCAGGTACACCAGCAGGGCCGCCCCCTCCAGGTACACCAGCAGGGCCGCCTCCTCCAACACCAGGCGTGACAACAAGTCCATTCACGCCAGCAGGGCCGCCTCCAGGTACACCAGCAGGGCCGCCCCCTCCAGGTACACCAGCAGGGCCGCCTCCTCCAACACCAGGCGTGACAACAAGTCCATTCACGCCAGCAGGGCCGCCTCCAGGTACACCAGCAGGGCCGCCTCCTCCAACACCAGGCGTGACAACAAGTCCATTCACGCCAGCAGGGCCGCCTCCAGGTACACCAGCAGGGCCGCCCCCTCCAGGTACACCAGCAGGGCCTCCTCCTGCTACACCAGTTGGACCACCACCCCCAGCTACTCCAGCCGGACTACCCCCCCCTGCCACTCCAGCTGTTGTGCAGCCTTGGACGCCAGTGGGACCACCTCCTGCAACTCCCATGCAGCCACATACCCCCAAAGGCCGACCACCGCCCAAAACACCAACACCACCTCCAGCCAACGCAGTCGCTTCCTCTGCATCAGCATCTCCCAGTGAGTCAGTTCAAGCAAGCTTCTCCATGACTTCACCGTCGGTCAAAAGGCCACCAGATTCAGCTGCCTTGTCGATGTCGGTGCGGGATATGACACCTTCCAGCGTAGAAGGATCTACCCCAAGGATCCAGTCAGTCACCCCGGGCGCAAATCCATCTACACCAGGATTCATCCCTTTCCTGGGAGGAAACGTGGCTCCCAGCACACCTGCTCCTGGAGCCTCAGCACCTGGAACCCCGGGCTTTATACCGGTGCGTGGTGGCAATGCCGCTCCTCAGACCCCTGCGAATTGGGCACCTGCACCTGCAACACCTGCGGGTGCTTTCCCAGTGCCCATGACGCCAGTGCCGGCAACACCCATGGTAGAGGCTGGACTGGATGAGAGGGTGAGGTTCGATTTGCATGCAAGTGCGATCAAGTGCCCATGGATATGCATGGTACAGTGGTAAAACATCATGACTCATGGATTTTCATATCAATTATGAGTCTGAGAGTTCTTGAACCCTTCATTACCATACCATACCTGACATGCAGCTTCTCCAGCTACTCAGAGAGCACACTGGAGCATATTGGAGCGAGAGGAGGATATGAATTCTTGACGGCTCCTTTGTTTCGGGTTGAATTTGCATTGCGATGTGCAAGATCTTGTATTCAAGTTTTGTGTTATTGTCATGGTTAATATTGCATCATTACTTGTATTGCATATTTTCCAGTCCTTCCGTTTCGTTTTGTGACCCTTTGTTGGAAACGGTCCACTTGATATATGTAGGAATCCAACAGGTGCTGATCCGAACCAAATCACTTTGTTGTTTTTAATTTGCCAACATAAACAACTTGGAGCTTTGACTTGGGATGTTTTACAATATATTTCTACTACGAGAACTGATTACAATGCCTTTGCCAACATGATTCTTTAAGTCCGAGTCTTTCCACCGAAAACTTGAAACTCACACTGAATTAGGGTAGAAGGCTTAGAATTTGCTGAGGCTGGTTATCTTCGGTCAAGCAACAAACATGTCACATGTGAATATGTGTTTTTGTTAAACGGGTTCATCTAGAGTTCCACTGATTTGTTTCATGGGTTCATCTAAGTTCATCCAAGTTCATCCAAGTTCCATCGAAGTTCCATCTAAGTTCATCTAAGTTCCATCTAAGTTCATCCACCTGTTTTGAATTTCATCCTTGCAGGCCTTGCAAACCAAAGTGGAGGATCTAAGCCCTGATCAGGCGAGACCTTCCTGTCGCAAGGGGCTGCTGAGTGGAGCTTCATGGTGGTTGAGTTTCTGGTTAGTGTCACAAGCATTCACCAGTTCCTATCAGTTCCTACCCTTCCACTTAGCTTTAAAATTGGCAGCCAGCTTGCAGTTTGTTTCCATTATTGTTGTTTGGGGTTGGTTGCCTACGATCAATGGTAACTGGAAGCATGGGGATAATGTGACTGGTACCAAGCAGCCGACAGGGATGACCTGCCGGGGGGGGCACCGACCTGGAAAACCACGACAGTCCTCTATGAACAGAAAGCTGGGCCCAAGGTCAAACAGAACGACTTCCCCATGTCTTTGTTTTTCTTCAGCTTTCAGCTGCCTTATTTTGTTTAGTTGCCGCAGGTTTTTGACAGTGTTTGAGTGCGGTTGTTTGCATTGCAACTCTGTTTTTGTTGAGCAATCTTTTGCAGGGGCATCGCAAACATGGGCACGCTTTGCCGCGTTCCAGGCCGCAAAACGGCGTAAATTGGCGGAGGCATGGCACTCTGCGGTGGCTTAACAATGTGACAATGATTTTGGCTGGGAGGAACGCGCATGCACACACACCTAAATCTCAAGAAAACATGTGTTTGTCTATCACTTCATGCGCTCACCATGGTTATGGAAGCATCGGTTAGATCCAGCATTGTTTGCCATTGCACCCCCTTCTAGCAAACCGTTCATCGCCCTCAGGGAGACGATGATTTCTCCATAGGTCCCCAATCTTCACGACTCCAGGGTCCCACCGTTTTTGTAACTGATACCAGAGCTATGTTTTGGATAGCCTTGTCATCCCAGGATGAACATCCACAGGTCCCGTTGGGCCAGGCCACATCTTAACGTCTGCCACTGCCACTGTGGCTGCTTGGCCTGGGGCCCAGTTGAACCTCGCGGGAGGAACATCTCCAAGTGTGCGGTGCACTGCATGTCCCAAGCGGCACCTGTGTGACCATATGAAACTGGACCATTTCATGAAATTTTGTGCGCTTGCCATGCCATGTAGTGTGATTTCCCAGGCGGTTCTAGAAAACAACTTAGTCGTTGCAGTTTCACCACCTCGTGGTTTGTTGTTTGTCGCTGTGCCAGTAGATTAGGAGCAACGAGATCGTCAGTTCCTGACTGCCATGATTTGACCACCACTGTTTTGAAGGAGTCGTCAGCATGTGTATGTGTGTGTGTGTGTGTATACGAGGTGCCTGGATATCTTTGTGGGGATTTTGGGGGTCTAAAATGCAATGTCATTCCACTCTTTTTAATGATGTATGTAGCTAGATACAAACGTGTTGCTTGAAAATGCATGTGTTTCCGCGCACGTTTTTGCATGTATATGATTGATTTTTTTGACTAATTAATGTATACATATCTATATATATATACACGTATATGTGCTGGCATGCATGGTGAACACCCCAACCAAAACTAATGAGTTTGATCATTGTGGGATCTTGGCATGACGCATACCTCCACCCAGGAATTGGGAAGATTTTTGTACCATGCGTTGATAACATAAGTCACCGGCCTAGAAAATGCTGCGAGTTGACCACTGTCCCAGTCTTAGAGGCTTTCGGTGATCAAACCAACGGCTGGGTTTCGGTGGTACCAACAGCTGTTGCACCGTACCAAGGTGTTCCTTGCTTGATTGGTTTCATGCGTTCAGTGTTCAGCAATGATTCAATGCCGTGGATCCACACCGAATCAACCGATTGGCCCGAGGTGATCGGTGATGCGCCAACACACGTCGCTGTCGAAAAGAAAGGGTGCCGCTTGCATGGCGATGAGCCAATCCCATGAGGGACCAGTCACTAGGTACCTAGCTGTTGAGATGACCATGCATTTTGGAGAGGTTGGTACCCAGCTCGCCATGATATGTTTGGACGTGCTCAGTGTGCCATAGGGCCCCTCCAATTTCCAGCTGAAACTGTGTCATTATGGAGGAAATCTGGAGATCAGTTTTTCGTGCAGGTGCTCTTATGATATCTATCAAAGGTTTGTTTCATCCCACCACACCGCAGAATATTGTTGTTGGTCATCCTACTGAAATGATATCTTGCACTATGAACGTTTCGGATTGGTCATCCACCATTATGAACCTTATTTCCTGATTAGCTTCAATTACTGTGACATCAAGATACTATTCCTGGTAAAGAGCCTGTTATAAATCACAATTATCACTGTAGAAAGTTTACTTGTCAAGTCATGGTTTAATGGTTTATATCATATGCAATGTTGTTTTTCAGAGAGGTATATGGAAATATATCATATCATGTTTTTTGTGTTTTATGGTTGGCCTTTGCTGATCACCTATTGTAGCCTTTCCTCGCCAAGTGTTTGATATGGCAACCTTGGCCACAACCATCCCCAAGCTTTCGCGCGGTGCCGGCAGACAGCACCCAGTGAACGGTGTTCATTCAGTAGGGCATTAGCAAACCATCCACGACTTCCAACCGCCATACCAAACAGAGAAACCATTGTGCTGTTGGCCTCAGACATTGGTACAGATTGAGATGGTTGAGAATGATTAGACATGGTTGGTAGCGCTTATATAATCATAATCACGGCTGACAGTGGTTAGCCGTGGTTAATAAAGTGGAATAATCAGAACTTACTATCATTTGTATTATTTGTAATTATCAATCATTCATTTGAATTATACCATAAATACCATGAATGTAATGTTTATCAACCAGTATGAACCATTGTTCTGGTTGCTGATCTGAGGCCACGTTGTGTTTCTGGCACGGCCAGAGGATCACCGCGACTTTGGGCCCAAGGGGAGTGGCTCTCGCTCCCGGTGCTGGGCATGATCAAGGAAACGAGGCGGGCGAAGGGGATTGGTGGAGCCAAGGGGGGAGCTCGTTTGTTCACATCAAACTTGCATGGTTTACCTATGATGGTTTATTGTAATAGTGTTTAATGGTTGATAACCATTATATCCACTATTGTAATAGTGGTAATGGTTTATTGTAATAGCCACTATTGGTTTGGTTAATGGTTGATAACGGTTCAGGGTTCATAGTGGTTCATAGTATCCTTTGTAGCAATCGTATAGCTGCATTTGGTTTGGTAACAAATACTCTGCAAGAATTTGACACCAAGACCAAGGTTTATGAGCCAGAAACTCACCAATTGTTTTAATCAACCTTTATTATTGTTCCATGGCCATTATACCCTATCATTAACCACTATTCACAGTGATAACCTCTACTAACACATGAAAATCATGAATGTCAACAGGTTTCTCAAATTTCATGGCATAAAACCACGACGTGTCCTGTGGGCCTTCCTGGCTTGAGACAAGTTTGTTCATCCACTTGGACGAGAGTTGTGGCTATGGCAGATTTACCGGAATTCCAAGCAACAGATGCTTAGTTATGCTGATTTATATTGGCTACTGAAAGATGATTATATATATATACTGGTTAATCATTATGATAAATGAATTAAATGAGCATGAATAATGGTTCATCATGGTAATTGGCATTAGTTATATATAGCAGTTTTAAATGTGATTGAATTATCATCCATACTGGTTAATAGTTATATTCGAATATGGTTACTTGTAAGAACAGTTCTTCGTTGATAGCTAGCCAGTAGTTGGTACTGGTATTGTTGAGATGGTTGTAGGTTACAACTGATGGTTCTCAATCCATATAATTGCCACCACTATGGGTTGATTACTTGGTATAACTGTCAGGAGGTTGGCTGGATCACTGTGTAACGCCCACTTGGAGCTGCTCTTGTTGAGATGACCAGGCTATCTCCACTACGGGTCATCACACCAGCAATATCAATCACGTGCTACTATCACTATTGGTCAACTATCACTATTGTAGCAATGCCAATCACTATCACTACGACCAATCACTGTTACTATGACCGATGTTGACCAATCACTATAACTTCTATAACCCATGGTATCTGGATGGCTTACACCCACTAACTTAGGTTTTTAGATGTTTTTAGTGTTTTTGGGATATGATTGATTTACCATATAGCCACCAAGGTATAATTGCCAATCACTATCACTATGGGTTGACATTGCACTTGCACAGCTGCTCGGGGTTCTTCGCGCCCGGGCGCGCTTCGCGGTCCGCGCGACCAGGTTTTCGCCCACGGGCATCGTGTACTCCCAAGCAACGAGTGGAGCCACCAAGGGCCCGTGCGCGACATACGGAGCACAAGGGAGATGTTAGGCCATGTGAAAAGGGAAACACCACTGGTATTACTCATCCTATAACAGAATGGATTTGTTATTAATGTTGATGGATTGTCAAGTACTATTTACATCTATTAGCTACTAGATTTGTGTTCTAAGCAGTATTAATCATGATTGTTTGCAACCCTGAAGCAATCGTCTTACAGGTGAAGATCACGTGATCGCTGTTCGCCGCGACGCATCAGAGGTGCAGGACGAGATACGAAAGAAATTGCTGTGGGTCAGTTCACCCTTAGTCCCCCTGGTTCCCCCACTACTAACAGGGATGTTGATCGGGAGATGGAGGGTGTTCTGCATGTTGTCGTTACACAGCTTGGTCAATGGTGTGATTCGGAATTTTGGATGGTGGCAGCTACAGAAATGGCTGTGGGTCAAAACCCTTAGTCCCCCTGGTTCCCCCACTACGAACCATTGTTTTCCCTATGAAATTGTTGGTGGAAATCCCCCATGAGTTGGTTGATTAATATTGACCCATAGCCAAATAATCCCCAAAAGTCATGGTGCTTCACCATGACGTTTGTTTTACCTGTATAAGTTGGCTTACAACCCTTCTAGCCATGTGACTTACCCTGATTTATCAGCACCCACTGGTGCATCCAAGTTGAACCCAGCTCCAGGTACAAGATCGGTGGCGTGGAGAAAGCCCCAAAGTCGGGAGAGCATCCCTTCGAGGCTGCAGGGCAGGGGGTGATGAAGGGCGAAGTCCAACTGGCGGCTGCAAGGTGCTATACCAGCTCCTGCAGAGTGGTACCCCCAATCGTTCGCCAAGTTGGGCCACGTTTGGGTAAGGCAAATGTAACTAGCATGTTATAGAAATGGTTTATGAACCAACTTATAACTAGGGGGCCCCACCTTGTACCAGAGTTTCATACGGCCATGTTTCATACACCAGGCGTTGGGTCCATGTATGACATACCTCTTGAGCTTCAACTCGATGAGGATCTACTAGGTTTTTCTCGGGGCTTGTGAACCTATCATCATCCAGTGTGGCCAATCAGGATTTTGTTCCGCCGGTGGTTCAGGTTTGCATCGTTCAGTCAATCAATGGGGGTCATGAAGCGAGAGCCCCTTGGTTTCCTGGTAACCGCCCTGGCATCCAGTAGAATGGCTGCATGGGGTGAATCTGGATGAATTTGCGGTAAATCAGCGAGAAAACATTGTGAAAGTCCAAGTTGTCAGCTTGGATACTTAGTTGTATAACCAATATTCATTTGTTTTGATATCCACACGTCATATTCATATTGAGCCTATAATCAATCTCTGTTTTTTGGCTTGTAACACATATCCATTTTGTAATTTGCAACCAATATCAATATTAAGCAAATGATATGTTTCAAACCACATCCATTATATAGATTTCATTCACATCTATATAAATGCATCTATTATATCATTCATTCCATGATTTTACCGACAAACAAATATAAATACATTTGACTGTGCATCGAATCATATATAAATGTGTGGGTAAGATACTAACTGCTGTGTGATCTATTCCAATGGTTTTTACACTTGTGCGTTTGTGTTCTTGCATGACTAAGCTACTCCGAACACAAGCCGCAATTCGTGCGCACTATTTGATATAGGGACAACATACCATCTTTGGAATGGGAGTTTTCATTGACAATTTTTGTGGAAGAGACGCGTGAAGACACCCAAACTCCTGGTTTATGATATATGCATCCTCAAAAACATGCGCATAAATCAATAAATCAATAAATAAATCAATAAATAGATATATGTATATATTTATTATGTGAATTGAAATTGTGACTTCTATATCTATACCTTCTTTATACAAATAACATATGTTCTGGTTGGTGGTTTCAAACATTTCTTATTTCCCCTAGTAGATACTAACAAATGGTTGGTTGACTACTATTTTTTCATAGAGGTTGAAACCACCAACCAGATATACAATACATGGTGGTTCCTCACGTCATAGGGGTACCCCCAGTTATCATCCAATAGTAATGATGACATCCATTGGATGATTTGGGGGTACCCCTATGTACTACATCGAAAAAATGGGGGGGGGGTATTGCTATTTTTACATCCCAAGGTACCCCCAATCATCCAATAAACCAGATCATTAACCATTGTTTTTCCTATAGTTTTGTTGGTTATTCTCCACCACTAGTGATGGTTAATATTGACCCAGCTCCCATAGCACTAAACCCGCCATTTTTTACATCCCAAGGTGCCCACAGCTCAGCATGCTGGAAGCAGCAGAACGTGAGGCTCTACAGCTGGGTGCCTTCAAGACCCAAAAGCTGAAGGACCAGGTGAGCGACGAGGAACGGATGGTTGGGATAATATGGGGGTTTCTCAACATAGGGTAACCCTAAAGTGGTTGGTTCATTGCTTTAAATGACTAGTAATGGATGATTTAGTGGGTTCCCAATTTTGAGAAACACCCATATGGGGGTTTCTCAACATAGGGGAACCCCAAAATAGGGGATTATAATGGTTAATAAGTTGATACGGTTAATAATAGGGATTGAGAAGGGATAATCATCAACAATAATCGTTTAACAACTATCAATGTGGGGCGGCTCTTAAGATAGGAGGAGCCAAGAAAGGATGGTTTATTGCATTTCATGGTTGAAAAAGGATGATTTGGGGGTACCCCTATGGCTTGAGAAACCACTGTATGGCGATTTCAAAACATAAGGGTACCCCCAAGTTATCATCCAGTTTAGAAGCCACTTGCAGTAATAAACCAAGCACTTTTTACACTTATGGCTTTCAAGATGGATGGTTTATTATTGTAAATGAAATTTTATGTTATAAGGGTCCCCTATTTTAAGAAATACCCATATGGTTGATGATAGGGGTTAGTTGATAATTAATGATGGTTCACGGATGGTTGTTCATGATTATCAATTGTGCTGAATGAGGGTGAACAGTGGTTGATGATGGTTGTGTATGGTGAATGGTATGGTTATGATGCTTATTGAATGTTATTGATAGTTGATGGTAAGAAGTGGATTGATGATGATTCATGATTGATCGTGGCCTTCACATCCTCATGATCATCATGGAATATATATATATATGTAGAACTCTGGCTCTACAATAATGCACTACATTGCGCTAGATGTGTTCCTTTTGCCAGTGTTTTCATTTGGATGTTTCTGTTTTGCTGTCGACAGCCGCAGTTCGCACCAGCGCAGGGCGTGCTGAATGGTCGACCCAGTCAGTTTGCCGTCACAGCGAAAAGTTTCCAGGCGCAAACCTCCAAGTCCCCAATGGTTAGAGCGTTAGAGCAATGACAGCGGCAGTGAAATTCCAACGAGTTTGCAGGGAGATGCGCTGTGGTAAGTGAGGTTCAGGTCAATGATCGATAAGTATTGGTGAGCTTTATTGAATGATGACTGCTTGTAGGTCAATGGTGTGCGTCCTTAAGTGAAGTTCAGGTGGCAGAGACTCACTACAAGGATCCCATAAGGATGGGATGGATGACATTTACCATCTCCAATGACGGTTGAGCAAAGGTCAACGATTATGGCTGACTGGTGGTTTTTGGTGCCTGATGTGCAGTACTGGTGGCATTGTCATCATGATATGAGAATCCAAAGCTAATCCAAATCACCGACATTGTTGTTGAGCCAGAATGACTGTGCAGGTAGGTCACAAATCATGTTTACTCCCAAGTTTTAGTATATGTTGGGCCTGAGGCAAAACCACCTTGGACATCAGATTCTTATTAATGATTCAATTAACGGTGACTGATAGTCAATCATGGTTGATGATGGCTAATAGTATAGTTGATGACCATTCTCAATCATTCTCAACTATCATTTTTGCCCCCCTGTGAATATGCTGATGGGACCTGCACCGGGCAGGGTCCGCCAACCGTGAAGCCTGCTGGAGCTATTGGCGACGCATTGGAAAGCTTAGAGTCCACGGCCTTCGAGTGACGCCGCCGCGGTAGTGGGATTCGTCGTAGGCCGCACGCACAGTCCTACCAGGGGACGCGGTCACATTTGCGCAAGCTTTTTGGCGACAAGCAGAAACACGAAGATCAAACAAATCAATGATCTTTCAGTACTCATTGGAATTAGTAGGTCCAACTTAGCTAATACCACTGAATGTCTCAACTAATAGGTCTTTTTTGGACCATACCTAATGTTGATGTACAACTCTGAACGAGTCCACACCACGCTCGAGAGTCAGGTTTGTTTTCCAGTTTCGTGTTGTCACAGAAGCAGAAACTTGTCAGATGAAGAATTATACTCCAAACAACGTCAACAAAATAGGGTACTTGCCGACACCTCTATTTTCTTCTGCAAGTGGTGGTTTCCCAAAATAGCGGCACCCCCAAATCATCCACTCTCAATCATCAGGAATAAACCAACCTTTTTTGGGGTCCCTCCAGTTGAAGAAACACCCTTTTGGGCTGTTTAGTCACCGCAAGACATTCAAAACACGCTGCCATCTCTTTCCAGTGGCACCTCTCGACACCATCTTCTTGAAAAAGGTGTGGAGCCAACAGGGGTCTCCAAGCACCATGGGCCATGGTGAAGGATGATGCATAAAGACAAGGGGACAGCCAATCCTAGAGGTGAGGAACGTAGGCTGAAAGGACATCCATGGTGTCCCGGGAAGTTGCTGGGCGCTGCAATCACCGAAGTCGGGTTGGCTTTTTTGGATAGCCAGCATAGAAACTGTCAACCGTAAGACCGGAACACGTTGAACACATTCTGCTCGAAGATCATGGCCATGTCAAGTCATCTTTGTGTTTTTTTCTTGTGCAACAATAGAATCTGTCGTCGGAAACTGAGATAATTATGGTGCTTGTTGATGTTCCTCATGCTGAAGCGGCTCAGAGGTCAACTATGTCACGAAAGGTTAGCATTCATCCGTACCCAGATGCTCCATTTATAGCATATTTAACTACCTTTGGGTCATTTTATAGGTAAATGTAGGTAAATATGCCATACATGGAGCCACGGGGGTAAAGTGTTGTGAAGCACAGATAGCAATCGTGCTCATGCTTGGGAGCGTCGCGTCTTAAGACGGAGTATGCTGAAGACGGGTTCTTACCAAAATTTGGACTGGTCAATCGATGGTCAGTAGTGTTTCACTTATTTTACGAATGCTTAACTGGTGGCTTGTAGTGGTTGATTGATGGATGGTTGGTGGGTAACCAATCATTAATTGACAGTATGTCGTGATCTGTCGTGATAGCTCAAGATTGATACGTTTCACATTTAGTACTTGGGCAATATAAACCCTCGACAGACCACCCTTTGCAGATCAACCCTCTCCAACAGATGAACGGGCGCTGTTTGACCTGGAATCGACCCAATGTGTTGCACCGAATGTAACTCCCAATCCATAGTGTGGTTCGAATGTTGTTTGGCTCTACATGGCTATGGGTCAAGCAGTTAACCAACCCATTTCACGGGGGACAATCACCGGTGATAATGGGGAAAACAATGGTTAATGATGGGGAACCAGGGGTACGGGGTTTTGACCCAACAGCCACATCCTCTACATGTTTTTTTAGTGGTGATTTTGATACAAACGGATGGATAGATTAGATAGATCATAAAAATTACATACAAACATGTTTCATAGATATTTATATACCAAGCAGGAAAAATCGATTGGGTGTATTGTGTCAGGTTTTCCTGAACATTAATAGTTTGCATCACAACTAGATCACTAGACCAATGTGTTCGGTTTCGGTGATGTCCAAAGCTGCTTTCAGTTGCTGACAGAGATCAGCAGCGGACAAGAACCAAAAAGTAGGGAATTCAATCAACGATAACCAACGAAATTGTCGAGAAACACATGGTGAATATGGGTCAGTAGTGGTTAATCTGGTTGTTCATATAGTAGAGTGGTTAATATATGTTAATATAGTGGTTCGTAGACTGGTAATTAAATGTAGTCATTCATGGTGATTGCTGGCAGTCAAGAAACCATGGTTTCCACCGTTTTTCATTTGGATGACCAGTTGTGAGCGAGAAAAGTCATATGCAGTTTTGAGGCCTGGCGACTATGATGGGTAACCAACCTCGACCCTTGCAATTTCCAACAAATGAGAGCGGTAAGCATCCCTACGCCAGGGGTTCCCTCGTTACCTATAAGATTTAGAGGTAAGTGGAAGGATTGGGAGCAAAGGAGTTGGGATCAACTAGTCAGGTGATTTTGGAAGGTAGGTCCTTTGAAATGCCCTTGTTGTTATTGTTGTCTTAGTTGTTCTCATGTTTGTTGAACATTTGGTAAGTGGCCGCCCAGAAATCCTTGAGAATCTAGCTATTCCTTACTGAGTTAAGCGATCTTGAATTTCTGGTGTCTAACACGGGCGCTGCCAGGGAAACCATTGGTACTCCAGCAAAATGTCCTTGGATGATCTTCCCAGCCAGCAAGCAGCGAGAAAACCACGTTACAAGCCATTTACGAAGGGTGTATTCCATTTATGGTAGTTACTACCATGGTCACTTACCAGTTTCTAAGTGGGATGAGCATACAAGTAGGAAAATAGTTAAAGGTCCAGGATTGTCCAAGATGTAGATGTTGCAATGGCAAGGGAAATCAACTGTTGCAAGTAAACAACTATTACCAACCGTTTGGTTTTTAGTTATAATGTTAACCAAAGTCGATAGACATAGATGCGTATAAATAAGTATAAATATATATATATATACATATGCACATATGTACCATAATTGTTTTGTGTTTTTTCATGTTGGCATCATCGTTCTGGCTCCGAGCAGCTTTTTTGGACCTGCCACCATCAATGGAGGTGCGGATGATTCTTTGGTGGAATGTTATGGGCTGGCACACGATGCTTCCTCCTGATGAGGATCTTCAAAGATAGGATTTCTCATCCTACATAGCAATATTGGAACCATTATAATGCTTGGTGCTGTTTTGGTCATTCCTTTAAGTGATTTTGATACACTCACTTCCCAGCAGCTACTATTCTGAATGGAGAGGTCATGGGTTTTGCATTCTCCTATAGAAAACTAAGATGGACACTCCTGCCAAGGTATTGGAAGGCATCTTGGGCAGGGTCCATGTCTTGATGGGTTGGCTCTCACGTCCTTTCAGCTGCTACATGACTACATGTGTTGGTAGCTATGAAAGCTAGGCCGAAGTGAAAGCAAAGCTCTGCAAAACCACTGGCAAATGGCGGCTTTCAAAGCTATGGAGAAACTTGGATAATTATACTAGGAGACACTTTTTATACCATTTACACTTGATCTATCAATATCTTGGATATACTTTTCATACCATTTACAATTGATCTATCAATATCTTGGATATACTGTTCATACCATTTACACTTGATCTATCAATATCTTGTATATTTATCTCATACCATTTATACTTGATCTATCAATATCTCGGATATACTGTTCATACCATTTAAATTGATATATCAGTATCTTGGATCTACTTTTTATACCATTTATACTTGATCTATCAATATCTTGGATATACCTTTCATGTCATTTATACTTGTTCTATCAATATCTTTTATATACTGTTCATACCATCTATACTTGATCTATCAATATCTTGGATATACTTTCCTAACCATTTATGTTTGTTCTATCAATATCTTGTATATACGTTTCATCCCATTTATACATGACATATCGATATCTTGGATATGCTTTCCAAACCATGTTTTTTCTATCAATATCTTGTATATTTATTTCATACCATTTATACTTGATCTATCAATATCTTGGATATACTTTCCATGCCATTTATACGTGATCTATCAATATCTTGGATGTACTTTCCAAACCATGTATGTTTGTTCTATCAATATATTGTTTGTATATTGTTTAAGTACCATTTATGCTTGATCTATCAATATTTCTGATTTTGTTTTCATTCCATGTATACTTGACATCAATATCTTGGATATACTCTCCATGCCATTTATACTTGATCTATCAATATCTTGGATATACTTTCCAAACCATTTATACTTGGTCTATCAATATATTTTTGATATATTTGTTAAGTACAGTACCATTTATGTTTGATCTATCAATATCTTAGATATACTGTTTATACCATGTATACTTGATCTATCAAGATCTTGGATATACTTTCCACGCCATTTATACTTGATCTATCAATATCTTGTGTATATATATATATATATATACATACATAATCATTTATATTTGATCTATCAATATTCTGGATATACTTTTCGTTGCATTTCATTCAAAGTCTTCAGCATAGCTGAATTTTACGGAGAACATCAGGAGGTATCTCTGCCCGCGATACCTGGCAAGGCAGCTGCGCACATCGACTTGGCTACACCCAACAAGGTGGGCTGGCTGACTGGGGGCTGCACACCCGCAAGATCCTCAATGATGAAGATGATATTAAGGATTATGACCATTAAGAAAACAAATCAGCGATTAATAGATTTATCAACCATGACTAATGGAAAGTCATTCATAGATCCACTAAGCAATTATTGTTTATAGTTCTAGTGAAAACAAAACAGTACTACGACTATGAGGAATGATGGTTAATGGTTGATGGGTCATAACTACTACAAACAACTAGGACTATGAATACAATGATGGTTGATCATGTTAGTATAAAGATTGGGAGTGAAGATTCCAACAGTAATCTCCGAATTATCGTTTTTGGGATGGAATTTCCTGTCGTTGAACAATCACATGGCTACTTCGATGATAACATCGGCTTTAGCAGTGCTATGTTGGTTTTGGCCTGGAATTGTTAGTAGTTTTTCCTTGTCCTGACACCAAGCACTGTGATCAAACTCATTTGGGCCTACACTGCACCTTCTTGTTACCTTTTTGAATGAAAGCCATTCGTTGAGCATAGTGCTGTTTCCAGAAAGGTTGTGTGCAAGAAAAACAAGGGCTTTTGCACTATAGATTGTCTTGGAGGCAATCAACAGCAGCCTCAATTCTGCATAAGAGTGTTACGTTTGTGATCCCTTTGGTGACGCTGGCCATAGCCATATCGACTTGTATAAACGACATGTATATGTATTTATTTATATACATTTATCTAAATTCACACATACGTATTCATATATAAACATATACATACGTATTTTTAGGATGTGTACACATATATATATATATACATACGTATTACTATGATGTGTACATATATACATACGTATTATTCTGATGTGTACATATATATACCTATGTATTGTTATGATGTGTACACATATTTATTTATATATATATAGATATAGATGTGTCCATATTTCTATATCATATACCTATAGATAGATATAGATAGATAGATAGATAGATAGGTAGATAGGTTCATAGGTTGATAGTTGATAGGTAGATAGGCAGATAGGTTGATAGGTTGACAGTTTATAGGTAGATAGGTAGATAGGTAGATAGGCAGATAGATAGATGTGTGCACACACAAATATGTATATAATGTATATTTATAGTTATACTTATATTTACATTTATATTTACATGTATATTTGCACTTATATTTGATTATATATATATATATATATTTATTTATCTATTTGATTATATATATATACATATATATATATTTTTCTATTTACAAGTGTGCAAAGGTGGCGAACTTTGGCCAGCATTGGGTATATCAAAATGACGATGCTATTGTGCAAACTTCATGGTGGTATCCCACGGGCAAGATGGTGATGGCTGGGCTCCAACCAACAGATCAATCCGTCTGACGTTTCCTCAGCACTTTGATTGGGACTGTGCTGCTTTTCTTTTGTTTGGTGCAGGCAATTGCAGACATGGGCGTTTCTGAAAATAGTGGACCCCCAAATCATCCTTTGGAAACCATTTAGAGTAATAAACCAACGCATCCAGCGAGCTCTGCCCACCGACGGCTTCATCAAAGTCAAAAAAGTAGTAACAAACCAACCAGAATTAACCATTTCAATTAGTAAACCATAGTAAACCAACCATTTCAATTACTAATTTCTAAACCAATCATTCTTGTGGGGTCCCTCATTTCGAGAAAGACCCCCAAATGAGCCCTTGCTGCGCCCAGGCTGCGCAGATGGTTCCTGCCTTGAGGTTACCCTGCACCCCTCAAGGCACGACGCCATGGCCTTGCCGCTTCTTGCTTGATGGCCAACCTTCCGAATGGGGTGTCCCACGAAGATTTTATTTGTCGATCCCAAGTGCTACCCGAGTTCACCACATCAACTTTTTGCCTCTTGGGGGTTTCTCAAAATAGGGGTAGTCCCCAAATCATCCAGCTTGTGGACCATTTTTAGCAATAAACTCACCATTTTTGGGGTATCCTGGATATCCCTTGTGGCTGAAGAAACCCCTACATGGGTCAAACATCGAAGCTCGGTAGCCTTTCTGCCTCTCACAGCTGCTTGTTGTGCAGCCTACCAGCTGGAGCCCAGCTCCCGCCATCCCCCGGCAGGGCAAGTGAATGGCGACGAGCTCCC
>VSDK01026563.1:42903-57575 GCA_009767595.1 Symbiodinium kawagutii
TCATCATCATCATCATCATCATCATCCTCATCATCATCATCATCATCATCATCATCATCATCATCATCATCATCATCATCATCATCATCATCCTCATCCTCATCCTCATCCATTGCCAGCCAATTGTGATCAAACACATGTGATCCATTGGAATCCTCCAGGATTTCGCGTGGTAACTCCCGTCCTCCAGGTCCGCCGCGCAGCTGAGCAAGAGCTCTTTGACCTGGGCAATCGGGCGAGAAGCGCCGAGGCGCCGGCTTCCCCAGGGCGTCAACAGCGGTGGAGCTGGAAGGTGACCAGTGGATACACGTGGTGGACAGCTGGGTATGGGTCAAAATTACCCAAGAACAATAGGGGACAATAACCCAATAATGAAAGTCAAAAGAATTGTGAATGATGGGGAACCAGCGGTACAGGGTTTTGACCCACAGCCATATAATTGTTTGAGTGTTGGATAGGTTCTTCGGTGGTTTGACACATGTGAAAACAGTGAGATTAAGTAACTTGCTTGGTTGAGGTACGTGTTGAGGTACTGCAGTAGCTACAGGTTATCCAGGTGTGCCCATGAGAGATCTAACTCCAAGCCCCCAGGATCCAGTTGAATGCATTGTGCGAATCGTTTTCTCTTTTTGGAAACACACCAGACAAGTTGAAAGTTCCAGAGGCAAGACTTCAAAATGCTCCGGATGAATTTGGCAACTCGTAATCTTGGTGTCTTCGCGAAAACGACGGTGCCATCATCGATGGACCCCAATACAGTTGACACCCATTTATTGCTTAATCAAGTCATATTAGACCATATGCAGCAGGTTTTTGCTTATGAAGCGGACTGCTATGTTTTTTGCCAGTTGGTGTGAAATAGACCTCTATTGTTTTCCCTACTATTTGGATGGTTGGTTGGTTGGTTCATTGGCTGGTTCATGGTTTATTGGTTGGTTGGTTGGTCGGCTGGCATATCTTTATAGGGGTTGGTTCAACCACCTGATTACTATAAACAATTGCAAATTACAACCATTATGAATCACTAATACCCACTGATTAAGCATGGCTTTTAACGACCAAGCAGATTGCGTTTGGTTCTTTGGAGCTTGTGCTCAGCAAGGAGAAGAACTGGCGTTTGCGCAGAGAGCAAAGCACTGAGGATGCCCTTGGCCGAAAACGGCTGTGGGAGGCGGGGCCCAGGAAACGTCACGGGTGGCGAACCTGGTTGCGTTAAGTTGATCAGGAGATTTGTTTGGGTAAACCAGCTATAAAATGGTGGATTTTCCACGCAACAAGGTTGACATTTTCCGTTTGAATGGATGTAAATTGCCACAACTAAGTAGGTTCAGTTGAAATCTTTGATCTTTTCTTGCTGTTTGGTGCGGCTGTGTGTGCAATCTGAGGTATTGCCATCCTTCACTCTTGCAATTCTTGTCTTCCGGTATGATCTTGGTATGGGTCAGAGTTCGACCCTATTGAGGGACTTCTTACCAAAATGGCTGAGTCACACTCAACATGTTGTCCATAAGCCCATTCATCCTTGGGTTGCTTCCCTGCGAAATATGATCAAACTTGGACCTCACCACTTCACCGCCCGTTCCCTTTGTGAGTCCAAAACGTGCAACCCATCACGGATTCATAGGGATCCCTAGCTTGATTAACAATACCAAGTTGGATGTTGCCTGCATGATGCTCCTGGACCCCCAGGCGGAAGCCAAGCTGAACAAGCTGCAGAATCGCCGGGAGCCTCGGTGCGCTGCTGAAGGCCTCCTGGTAATCCTTGGTGAATGGGAGGATTGTGTGGTTGGATGGTGGTTTCTTATGCCACCTTGGGGACCCCCAACGGATGCTTGGTTTATTATGGTTTACGTACATTTTTTACTAAACATTATTCAAAAAGGATGATCACACTGGGTGTACGCCTATGTGGATAGGAGTGGTGAAGAACTTAATTATCAAATTATATTTAGAATGGCATGATCATAGCTAGCTGTTTCAAAAGTCACGAATAAGGGCTCCATATAACGTCGAGAATATGGTGACTCGCAATTTTAACCATGGTGAATTTTTACCTGATGACCTTGGCACCAGAGGTATACATTACGGGTGACCTCAAGCATGAAAATATGTCGCCCCTTGTCAGAAAATGACCGGTTTTGGGTATAGATAGACTGTCCCATACTATAGTGGTTGTTTCTTTAGTCGCTAATTTTAATTGTGCTTATAAAGCCCGCGATAGCATTCTTGTGATGTTTCCTTTGGTCAGGCGTTGCGAGTAAGCTACGGTGCTATGGATGTATAGGGTAGTTGCTCAAAATAAGGGTACCCCCAGCTATTATCCTTTTTTAACCGTTCATAGGTAATAAACCATCCATTGTTTGAGTGCCCAAACTGGCTTGGGAAACCCCCAAATGTCTCCTTGATAAAGCGACCATCCTGGTGGCGTAGCTCGCCAGGCATGCAGCAACTGGAGGTTCGACGTCGCAATTTGGGGCGAAAGAGTTTGCAGCGGGACGACGAGGCGGAGCGGTGGATGGGTATCCGGAGCTCTGCATCGGAAAATTTCTTCCGTTTTAGGGGCTTACAAGGTGGGCCTGGTTTCACAAACTAAAAATTGGGTTATGATTAGGACAACTATCACTTGTGGTCGATATACCTTATGGTTGAATAGCCTTATGAACTAACTTTTTCAGTAACTAGGTGGGCCCACATGGTATGACACTGCTCCGTGCTCACCATTGTTTTCTTTGGCACTTCACAACGGATTGATGTGCCCACTGATCAGTTTGAGTAGCACATGGTCAGGAATCAAGAAACAAGACCGACCATGGGGCATTAGCAACTAAACACAAATTGGAAATCAAGCGGAAAAATGCAACAACTGGCAGTAATTGGCTGAATACAATCGGCAATAGTAACAACACCAACAATGAGAAATGAGAACAACAAAATCATAATAATTGTTGCAGACACCAAAGTACTATTTGAAGAATTGGCTATCCTTTGTCAGAAATACACAGTTGATTGATGTGGTTAGAAGTTAGTTGCAGTTGCAAGTGTATGGGAAAGTTGTACCTTAATAGTGATTTTCATTTTTCATGAGTCACAGTATTCTGCCATGTACTTGGCCACGGAACATTATAAATTCAGCAGGTAGAAAAAGAGAACAGCAAAGCAATCGAAACAATTGAGGCATAGTGGATCGCCAGTTTAGGGATGTTTTGGGTACAGTACTGCAGTTCTCATATTGGGGACCGGGATATCATCAATTTACACATAGGGGAACTATCCAATTTGTAAAATTATATCTACTTATACATAGTTCCCCCTCACTTATACGACAGTCTACTATACATAAATTACATCCCCATCAGTGCTCTCAAAAAATTCACTTATGGAGCAAGGGTTGACATGAAGGCCCCACTGCCTGTGAAGATCCACGGAGGTTCCAATGAAGTTAGGCACCACAGCTGTTCGCCAGGTCAAAAACCTTCGCGATTCCTTGACTCAAATGCAGGCGTGAATTCACAGCTCCAGTTCCGACATGTGAGCGCCAGTTCCCACCCCATATTGGATGGGAAATCTGATGGGAACCCCAGGGACTGGGTCTGCCAAGAAATCCGACTAAGCTTTGCAGAATTTCTTTCGGGATTTGACAAGCCACACTATTCAAGACTTGTGGGTCCTGCAAAATGTATGATGTATGTACTTGTTCCCTCCAACCTTGACGTTCGCTCATGTTGTGGGCTATTTGGGTATAGGCTGTGTGTCTAGGATTTGGGGGGCTTTGGCTTTGATGATGTTGCACCGTCCTTGCTTCGCAATGTGACCAAAGCCAAAGACTTGAAACCCGGTTGTCAAGGGTGCCAGGAGGGAGAAGATTGCCGCGATGGGTCATGACCAACGAACTCTCCCAGGGTAGATGAAGTCCTAACAAAGACTAGTTACGACGTCGGTCATTTTGGCTGAAAACGAAGGGGACACGGTTTTGACCCATGGCCAAATGATTTTCACTGCGTGGCCCGAAATGGGATGGTTTGTGGACAAAGGGAACCTCTCCGGGGTTCGATCCAAGCTGATCAGTTGTCTCACCGGTGCTGTTGTGCCTCCTCGCAATGCAATGCATTCCTGAACTCCTGCTGCCTATCGCTAAGGGTACAATATGCACAATTCAGATCAGCATTCAGATCATTGCAGGTGTATATTGCACACAATGCACACAATGCAAATAATGCACATCAGGTAAATAGTAGATGCACTGAGACACTGGTTGTTTTCTCAGCTACATGTATATTTTAATACACATCTCAGTTTGCTGTGGATGCTGGTGCTGGTGTTGTTCCATGTGCTAAGGCGGAGATCCTTAGCTACCGGACCAGAATCAAGGAAAGGCAGAAGTCGTGAACACACGAGCTGTTGGTAAACAATTTAGGGGTTCGTGTTTGGGGTATGGCTTAAATACATGATTGCTTGACAAAGTCAGTTGCGGCTTAATGATGTTTAGTGTGATGTTTGGTTCAATAGTGTTGAATAATACGGGTGAGTTAATTCACGGTGTCTCCTCACGGTGAATATGTTTAATGTTTGCTGGCTCATTATATATCTTATGTAATACTTATCTACATGTATAATCCATATGATATAAACCAACAGTGGTCGTTGATGATTACGATAGCTTGTACTACCCATCATGGGAAATTCTTGTACCCCATTCGCCAAGACATTGACTACTGCAATCCCCAAATGGGGCTGCCTAAACCTGCCTACTGTAGTTACGAAGCAGTCACACAAGCGGCGCTTGATTGATTCATCACCAACTGAAGGGGATCCAACAATAGTGTGCCCTTTTTGTGGTCTTGAGAATGATGAAAAAGCGTTCTGGGATGCAATGGAAACCAGCAGGTAGAGGCAGCTGAGGCTTCATGTTATTCATGGTTTTGCCGGAGAGCGTGAAAATTCTTGATTGTCAGGTTGATGGTGTAGCCATTTGCTGAAGGAAACAATTTGTAGCCAGTTGCAGCCGCATGTCACGTGTTTTTGCGGAGTTTCCTGACAGAGGGTTGGTCTTACTTCTCTGTACGGAACATGGTGTTGCTGTGGCAAAGGCTCCGCCAAACACTGCCCTGAGACAGTCGCTGCCATGGTTTTGCGAAATGATTGTTTGTGAAACGATGGGGACTTCCAGAATTATTCAAGATTAGTAGAGTTTACAGTAACTAACCAACAAACCATCCAATTTTCGGGTTCGCAATATTGAGAAACACACATTCCTTGAGGAAGTTGTTCTTTAGCATTGTGCGTCAAACTGTAACCTGGTTACATGTAACATATTGTAACATCATGCTACCATTTGGCGGGTGAAGCTCAAATGCCATGGAAATTGTTTGGGTGAACATTCCAATAAAGTCCATACTGTTTCCTACTGCAGCGGCAGTCCACAACTGCATGTTCTGAGACCATCTTGGGGACCGACTACCTAACACATAGCCTATAGCCACCTCCTGATTTGCTCGCTCGCTGCCGCGCTTGGCCACGACTGGGTTTCAGACTGCAACAGAGTCATTGCTCTGGGCGGCCAAAGTCAATGCTGTGGTCGTCCAACCCTCCATGAACTTATTTGTCAACATACCCTGATTGATCATTGTTCGCAGGGGTTAGTGGCGCTTCAGAATTGTAAACTACTAATGAGAGTAGATACCTATTGGTAGAAGCTCTTGAATAGACTGTACTGAACCAGTCTCGTTCGTGTCGGATGCTTCATCCACATGTTATGCAAGCTGCTTGACGGCGGCACGGGCGTCGTCACAAGATGTCACAAGATATCTAGTTGCAGTATGTTAAGGTAAGGCAAGGTGGCTGGTGAACATTCCTAGTGGTGGACCTACCAACCTGACCAAGCTGCCACAAGATAGCTACAACCAACAATTACCTACCTTGCCAAGCTAACAATAGATAGCTGCAACTCAGCCAGCCAGCGGTCAACTACAACCAATCTGAGTCACCCAAGCAATGTTTAACAACCAAGCAGGATATCTAGTTGAAAGCAAGAATTCAACCAGCTAGTAAGTGAGCATCACCATTGAGCAGGATAGGTGCTGCTCAACTGACTACAGTAAACCCAACGGTAGAACTCAAGTTCGTATCATTCATGTGAATCTCCAAGCCAGCTAGTTGCATTCAGCGGGTTCTTCGGCCTGGCCTCTCAACCACCGTCATGTCGGATGGCAGCGGCCCACCCGCTGAGGTCCGGTCAGTGGTACGGGGGTGCCGTGACAAGACCATAAGCAACACTGTAAGAGGTAACAACCTGGATATGAATACAATTTAGATATGGATTGGTTGATTGTTTGGTTGATTGTGTGGTGGATTGATCGGTTGATTGATTGGTGGATTGATTGGTGGATTGAGCGGTTGATTGATCGGTTGATTGATCGGTTGATTGATCGGTTGATTGATCGGTTGATTGATCGGTTGATTGATCGGTTGATTGATTGGTTGATTGATCGGTTGATTGATTGGTGGATTGATTGGTGGATTGATTGGTGGATTGATTGGTGGATTGATCGGTTGATTGATCGGATAATTCGAATCATTGATTGGATCATTGGTTGGTGGATTGATTGGTGGTTTGATTGGCTGATTGATCGGATGATTGGCTGGTTGATTGATGGGTGGATTCATTGGTGGATTGCTTGATTAATTATTTCATTGATTGATTGATTGGTAGTCTGCTGGACAGACTTTAGGGCCGAAGTTAAACAGTGAAATCCTTTAGAAGGAAAAGCAGGGGCCCCAACATGAAGCCTGCATGGCCCAAACCGCAGTAAGAACCAGCACACCTCATTTCATTCATTCCAAAAAGTGCGTGCCCGGTGCTTACTCTCCCGTGCCAACAAAGCCATCGGCACCTAGACCAGATGGCAGTGGAGTCTCGTCCACTTGGAAAATGCGGCATGCAAGGACCCTTCAAATGTCCCCAGCAAATTTAAACAGATCCTTCAACATTGCATGAAATTTGATGTTCGAATACCTCTTGCCACAAAAGATAAATTCTTGAAACTTAGCCTTGAATCACTTGCGACCAACGTGGCGTCTGCAATATAGTCTCGACGAAGTTGAATAACAGCTTGTGGCTGAGCAACACATCCCAGCAACACATCCCAGTCAAATCAAGACGAGCAGATCTTTCCAGCACACTTTGCGTGTTCACCCTGGGATTTGTAGGGTGCAATATATTTAAGGTGCCAGGATTTCTTCAAGCGAGATCACATCTTCACAACATGATCAACATGGGAAATTGTGTGAGTGTCAGCACCTGCCAATGTGATAGTCCACATCAGCCACCATTTGCCCGGTATAGGCAAAGTTTCTGCATTCACAAGCGTAAAAAATGAAGTTCCATGGTTCCTTTCGTATCCTTTCGTGCCATTCAATGATTGAAATCAGACACGTGTTCTTGACTACCAGGGCACTGTCATGCACAGTGCAAACTGAATGTTTTTTTGGATTTTGAAGAAAATTGCTTGTAAGAACTGATACTGTAAGAACTGTCTGACTTGGATAGGGAAGCCTCAGTCTTTCTGTGCCTTTTTGGAAGTTGCTCCCTTTCACACAGATTCAATACTTCAAATCTAGTACTGCATGCCTTCCTTGGTGGCTTATACCCACTAACTTAGGTTTTTAGTGTTTTTGGGATATGATTGATTTACCATATAACCACTAAAAATATAGTTTTAGCAAGGGATCTATAAGCCACCAAGGGGTGTTTCTCGAAATTGGGGACCCTTCAGTTATCATCCAGTTGATTAATAACTTATGGTAGTAAACCAACCATTTCTAGGGGTTCCCTACGGCTTCAGAAACCCCCATATAACCCTATGATCGTGTTAATCCCCCATTATTATTCGAATCCCATATAACCCCTTTATGATCCTTATTATTAACCATTGTTATTTGTTGTAATCACCGTATAACCCCGAACAATGCAATCGTGCTGAAACTCTGTGGCAGGTTCCGACCATGCGAAGATCGCGGTCAATGCCAACGCGCATGTACCAATCCCGGGAGGCAACGGCCGTTCGAGCGACAAAGCATGGAAGCATCGGTTGTAAGGGACGCATATAGGGATGGAATGGGATGTATGTAGGGATGGATATTAATCGGATCAGGGATGGAAACCTTTCATCATGCCATGTTTTGTTCATCAACCATACGGAGGTGTTCATCACTGTTTTGTTCGTGTATATGACCCATGGTTACAAGAAATCCTGCAGCTGAGAGGAGAGCCTCTTGGAAAGATCAGCATCGTATGCAATGGCGATTCTATGTGGCACATGTGATGGATATCAGACATGGCATCCCCGGAGGTTCCTGCTTTGAAGTCGACCTTCTTTATGTAGATGCGTTCTCGCACTGAAATCTGGAGGTCAAGAACATGTCATCACTCGGGACCAACAAAGCCAAACCGAGGTCCCAGCAATGATGTGAGACCAAATGCATGGTGGGACATTCACTGCCTCGTGTGTCTTTGCTGGTTTCCAGTTGAGTTTTCAGGTACGTTCCAACATACATGCCATCAATTTTTGGACAGACTGAGGAGACGCTATATTTTGAGGATTCCGACCATCCCAATTGGTGGAGGATGGTTTGTCTATGATTTATGTCACCAGTCTTTACATGGTTCATGATCAATCCTTGCATGATTGTTGGCCCAATATGATCGGTCGACCATTCTTTGCGCTAATCTCTCGTCCTGATTTTCATGGTTATGTAATATGTTTAACGCGCCTGGACTTGGAAAAACTCCAGTGCACCATTTATAGCTGGTTTACGTGTTAAGAAATGAGTGTTTTTTTTTGCCAGAGTGGAATCTATTCCCCGTAATACGAGTTCCTCGGCTCCCCGTTTGGCCCATGGTTCCCTCGGAATCTGTCAATTTCAGGGGGCCAAGGGTTTGATCTTAGGGGTCTTGATCTCAAGCAAACTTTGCTGCTTATATATTGGTGATACAAGGACCCTATACCAGGATTAGAAGTAATTAGATGTACTTAGTAGTTAATGCTAGCTGCTAGTTCCTGGTGTTGCGGTCATGTAGTTGTTGTTTGCATTTTTTATCCGAGTATTTGTTGTAATAATATATGAATGGGCTATTCATGATTGTTTTTGTTTATCTATGAGCAGTTTATTTGAGGACTCATATGTCATAGTAATTGTCAGTCTTTAGCTGTCACTATTATTCTATGATGTTTTTTATCATTATAAGTTACTTGATTTAATTTATATCGATTGCTATCACGTCTTTCTTAGGTTGTCTCCTAAGTTGCCTTGCTGATGCTGGCTGTACGCATTATGCAGACAGTCGGTATCCCCAGAGAGAGAGAGAGAGAGCTTTGCCAGTGAGGAGCAAATCAACAAAAAAGCAAATCAATTGTTACCACTGTTAGTAGTATCAACTACAAATAAAAAACAATTTGAAGTACAGTAATACCTAATTGCAATTGATACTATCCAATTTGTTATCTCTTAACTACTGTTAGATAGTATCTAATCAACAGTTACATTAAACATCGACAACTCAGGAGATAGTATCTAAGAGTATACCAATAACTAATAGTTCCTATACTACCTTATATGTTAATCATGGATAGTGATTGATATTATCAAATTGATACTATTGTTATTGTTACTATTATGGATGATTATTGATTGTGAATTATTTATAATTGTCAATAATTATCCCTAATAGTAGCACTAATCAATAATTGATATTATTTTGATACTATCATGATTGATATTGATAACACTTATTAATAGTATCAAATTATTGCTAATAGTTATCAATCAATTATTGATTGTACATTATTACTAATAGTAATTGTTGATTGCTACTACTATGGACAACTATTTTGATGAATCTTAATGCCACTACTTGTTCCTATTAAGTACTAACCTGCCTCAGGCGCCGGGCCCCCGGCTGCGAACATCGCCTCGGGAGCGGCAGACGGGGTGACTGGGAAACGCCCAAGCTGTGAGAAATGGGGAGCACCATGAATAGGGACACCACCCGGGTTTTGTACCTTCTACTGTATATAGATAAATAAATGAATCAATACACACTCACATATATATATATATCTATTTATATATATGTTTATATATATACTTATATATGTATATTTAAATAAAGATGTATGTATATGTATAAATATATTTCAATATTCATATATATATATATATGTATCTAAATATATATTATTTGTATTTATATTTTAAAAAATATATTTGTATATATATATATATTTCAATATATATATATATATATGTATATTTATATATATATATATGTTTAAATATATTTATATATTTACATATATAAATATATAATTGGTGGTTTTGATTGACATTTTCTGTTATTTCCCCAACATATCATATAAGGATGGTTAGTTGATTGACTAGCATATTTCAGAGGGGTTCCAACCACCACCCAGGTGACCACGAACCACGGATTTTTAATCGTCGGTTACTGTTTGCTAGATCCACCTGAGATGGAACACACCATATTTCAAGGGAAACCCTGGGAAACACGCTAGAAATTATTGTAGTTGAAACTTCCATTGCAAGGTTAATCTTCCAGATGTTAACCATTGTTAAACATCATTCCAGAGATTGCTATTCAGATTTTTTAAGAACCATTTCATCGTAATATATCACATCATCGTTGGAATAGTTCTGTGATAATCCTAGGATAGGTCTATGGGGAGTACTGAACTCTATGGTAGTTCCATGCGGTTGCTAGTTCCAATGAGCTCTTCTGAGCACAGATCCAGCTTATTTGTGGGCGTTTCCGGAAATGGGAGAGATCCAAGTGGTCATCCGTCATTTCGCATCCGGTGCCCTATATGGCT
Source organism: Symbiodinium kawagutii (assembly GCA_009767595.1). Lineage (NCBI taxonomy): Eukaryota > Dinophyceae > Suessiales > Symbiodiniaceae > Symbiodinium > Symbiodinium kawagutii. The sequence goes on from VSDK01026563.1 coordinate 53,790, forward strand.
ATGGGTCAATATTAACCAATTAACTAATAGGGAATTTCCACCAACAATAGTAGGGGAAACAATGGTTAATGATGGGGAATTATCATAATTATCTCTGAAGTCTGAAGATTTTAAGAACATTTCATGCCGATTGGGCAGTGGATTCACCAGATGTTCACAGGAACATGGCTGAACCAGAGATTTGTGAAGAACGCACTTGGTATTCCACGACTGGGACTTTCTTCCGGCATTGGGATACTAGTGGGGGGGTCGAAGTTGTGCGTCTACATGTTGCACCACGAACTGAACCATCAACTGTACCAACTGTTTGTGTCTTGCAGATGGTTTAATTCTTAGCATGCGTAGTTTCAATAAGAAAGGATCAACTCATTTCTGGAGTACAAACCTGTCTATCAATGATCATGCTTGTATGCAACTAGTGATGGATTATGAGGGGTGCCCAGTGTTATTGCAAAGAGAAATAATGACTTGCAAGGAATGCTGCCACTTATGAGCAACTACAAAAATCTCGCAACCCTACTGCTGGTGGAAGATCCTACTACTTCACATGGGATGACCATGGAGAGAGCACGATTTTGGCTGAGGGACCTGCTACTGGTCCTCCGGCATGGGTGCCTTGCAAGTGGCAGCCCCTGAAACGCACAGGACCTGACCTCCGGCTATGCACCGGGCCGGTCGGTGCCTTCAGCTGTATCTCGGTGATTTGCGACCGTCTCTGGAACAGCTTCAGGGAGAGTAATAGATAACTGGCTGGTGGTTTCAAACATGTTTTATTTTCCCTGTTAACTACTAAGAAATAGTTGGTTGATTAATACTTTTCAAAAAGTTTGAAACCACCAGCTAGAGAAAACAACTATAATATGGTGGTTTCTCAAAATAGGGGACCCCCCAAATCATCCTATATCAACTATTTATAGTAACAAAGCAACCATTTTTGGGGTACCCCTATTTTGAGAAAAAAACATATAAGCAGCTAGTTCACTATACTATACAATGATATAATCGTGGACTCTGAAAATATGGGGAATGCCCAAAATGGTTGGTTTATTCTTACAACTGATCTACATGATTAGAACAGAATGATGTTGGGATACTCGTTTTTTTAGAAACCAACATGTATGAAAAACAATGTTTTGTCCAGCAGTAGCCAGTGACCATGACTCTTTTGCAGTCGATATTTTCATGGCTTGCAGACTAGAGGAAAATGTTCAGTCTGAAAAAGAACCATCCATTATCACACAAACACTTTACTAAGCTTTATTTTCATTTGAATGCTGAGTCATTTGCATCTATTTGCTTTAATCCAGTTGTGTGAGAATCGTGTTACGACTCGTGACCAGTTGTTGTTTGCTTTTGGTAAGATTTTGGTGTTTTCTTTCGATCAGGTTGAATCCCATTTTTCCACCCAACTCTTCGCAACATATTGGGATCCTTCAAGAGATGGCCTTGGATTCCTATAACACCATCCGCTCCACAAATGTTAAATAAATGTTTTCAATGACCGCCTCATTTGGGGTTCACTCAATCAGAGTTTGTCCTCAGGCAACAGATCCCAGTTTCAAACTACGTGGGTAATCAGATCTCAATGATCTCATGTTTCTTTTGTTCGTGCCCATGGTGTTTTGGTGATTTATACCTTTTTGCACATCCTCTCACCTGATTCATCAGTTTCACTCGCACATTTTTGAGATCGGCACCACCAACCCGTGCTGTTCATTGCTCCCCTCCTCCCTGTGATCATTTGCCCGTCAGAACGGACCAGCCAAGTTTGATACTTATTGCTTGAGGCCATTAAACATAATTTGTCCCAAGTCCATTGGTGCTTTCTCAAAACGAGGGTACCCCAAAAAATGGCGGTACTGACAAATTATGAGTGACATTGAGTGATTTGTTCAGAAGCCACCATTTGAGTGTGATTCATGACCGATCGTCCCAAAAAAGGATGGCTGAACATCCCAGCAGCTCGAGTAGTTTACTCATTTCTGGGATGTAGTCAGGCAGGGGTACAGGGGTCCGAACTGACCCACAACCATTGAATTCGAGAAACTAGGTGTTTTTCACAGTTCTTGGCATCACCCTGATAGATTTGTTGCTCCTCACCTAGGACCCATTGGCCTCCGCGAACGTCGTCGGACGCAGAGAAGGGTCGACTCCAGACCAGGCTACTGATATGTGCGTCGTGGTGGTTGGGTCTACCAATATGACACAACAAGTTACAATTAATTTGCATCAAAGATCTTCAAAAGTGAGATATCTACACTATCAAGAACAAAAGCATATTACTTAATCATCGTTGCTGGCCATCCTCATGCGCTGAACCGGTATTCTGAGCAATCATTGAGCACTATGAAGCAAGTATTGACCATTGTTAAGCTAAGAGTGGCCATGATTTTAACCCAAGCATATCACAGTGGACCCACGGGCAGCCGTCTCCCATGAGGCCTCAGTGTCGAGTCCTGGCGGTGTGGCTGGGACGCAGCAAGTTCCGAGTGATTCCCCAAGCGATTTTTGTAGCACACAAAATGTATCAAGATCATGTGGTAGTTTCTCGAAATAGGGAACCCTAAGAAATGTTTGGTTTATTACTAAAATGACTATTAATGGATGATTTAGGGGTACCCCTATTTTGAGAAACCACCATGTATGGTGGATTTGGATAAAGTGTGACATGTGTCAATGACCGTATACATACATGGTGGATGCTTGGTAAGCCACAACTAGAGCTCGGGGTCACCAGTGAAAAGGGCTATCTTTTGCCCACCCGGGAGACTGGTGGTGAAGCTGTCTGGTTGATTGTGGACTGAAGAGCTGAGTTAACGAGCCTCACTAGCAGTGTTCGAACCAAATGATACACCTTGACGATCAGTGATGTTTGATGATTGGTTGGTGAGTCACAACGGTCTAACATGTTGATAGTTAGTTCGTTAGTTACCAAATTAAATGTCTAGTCATTGGGACTATTTGGGACTGTTAGTCGGAGCAAGTTCAGGCAGGTCCTTTCTCGAATGATCGTTGCGTTACGAGACGGATTATGATTCGTCAACAGCTTTGACAAAATCACACAAAACCCAGAGTCATTGAGGGATATTGAACGTTCATGAGTAACTTGGTTTACTTTCCGGCGTCCTTACCACCCAACTTGATTGCAGTTCGCGAAGTGTTGATATTTCTCAGCTGAGAGTTGGATTGGGGAGTCTTTCCGAGAACAAGAGTGCTGCAAAGTGCCGTCGCTTTCCTCCTGAATGACCTTACTGTTTGATCGCCGCTATCAAATTCAAACTGCGTGTGGATATTGTATATTCAATGGACATGCTGATATGCATATTGATATAATTATGCATTATATAATCTATATTCGTTCAGCTTTGGAGCTAGAACTGTCTGAAGATGGACGGTCCTGAAATCGTGAACACAAGCATCACATAACGGAGATACACATCATATGGTGCCGTGGTGTCCAGCTACATCTTGAAGCAGACATGCTTTCGCCTTCCAGGTGTCACCTGGGGCTGCCCATAAAATTCTGCATGTTTTCTCTGCAAAATGTTTCCCTCCTGGAAACATGGACCCTATCAGAAGAGTATTTTTTTTTGCAATCCCGTTCTGCGAGGGTGTATGATCAAGTATATCTTATCTTCCAGGAGTGGAGGTTGGTGCTGTGTTGGGGTGCAATCATTTGTGGACTCCATGCAATTACTTGATGGTCGTCATGGTAGGAACGGAATCGACCATCCCCCAACCACCAAGTGCTGGAACGCAGGCAACGGCAGCAACAACGGCAGCCGC
>VSDK01026563.1:65543-77380 GCA_009767595.1 Symbiodinium kawagutii
GGGGGGGACGGAGGGGAGACCGGGGACGGTTCCACCAGCAGTGGTGTTGAGCCAAGGCTGGGCCAAGCGGCACGGCGTCAAATGCCGCAGGACATTTTTAGGGGTTCCTTGTTGAGGGTGTTAATGGAAATGGACTAAGGATTGAATTTATGGAAGAAAAGAACTGGGCAGAAAGTGAAGGATGAAAGAAGCGTTGTGTCTAAATCTTAGTGTCGCGTCTTGCTAGCTGTTTAGGTGCTTTGTTTACTGAACCCTTAATTATCATCCATCCATAGCGGCAGCAAATAATTGTAATAGGTCAGGAGAGATGAATGCGGTTCAAGTGGAAGTTTTCCACTCGCAGAAGTTTGAACACATGAGGCCTGTGACAGCTGTTTGCTTTTAGATTTGGAGGGCCCTACATCTCAGTCCACACCTGACTGTCCCCGACGCAACTAGTCCTTGCTTCCCCGGTTTATGAACTGAATCCATTCGTAGTATGTGATTTCTTTCATTTCAGGCTTCAAACTATGGACTCCTCGAACATGTTTGAGTTTGCGGGATTTCCTCCATCAACAAATAGATAGACTTATTGTAATTATGCATACTTCCTTGTGCATACTATTCTTACTCTATGTTATTTCTTGTTTTTTGGTGTTTCATGTTTGAGCAGATTTGATCACACGAGGGCAACCAATATTTACACACATTCCGAGCATCAAAGAAAACCTAACGATGACAAATCATGTTCATCATTTGGTTTGACATGTTGTTTTTGTACGTTCAGGAAACCTTCACAAACGATAGCGGACCACCCAGTTGAGCATCTTCCATAGTAGATCAAGTATGCTGCTCATACATGCAAATACGTTGACATATGGATACACATTCTCATGTATTGGTTGGCAAAATTTGCCGACGTTGATATTTAATTGTGTATATACATGATTTATAATGTTTATATGTATATCACGATGTACTCGTATGTTTCCTGCTTTATACTATACGTGTTAGGCCATGTTAGGCCTCATTTGTCCCCTGTATTGTCCTCGCCTTCCAGGTCCGTCCCAGCGTGCAGGGCTTGTCAGAGCAACAGTTTCACGGCTTGAAGCCTTGGCGTTGGGCGCATCAACAAGAAATGGTGGTTTCTGAAAATAAGGGACCCCCAAAATGGTTGGTTTAGTACTAAAAATGGTTCCAAAATGGTTGGTTTATTACTGTTTAGATGGTTTATAAAGGATGATTTGGGGGGCCCCCTATTTTGAGAAACCACCAAATGGGAATGAGAAGCAATACGAATGCAGAACCCAGAATGGCGCATTAATACCATTCAATGCCGGTCGTTCAAAAGATGACTAGAATACCATGAGGAGATGTATGGGTCACTTTGGATGTTCACCATTGTCCCGACCATTTGACCCAGTAGCATTTGACTTGAGCGGGCGATGGTTTTGTGTGATCCATCAATAGTAGGTAGCTTGTTGTTGTTGTTGTTGTTGTTGTTGTTGTTGTTGTTGTTGTTGTTGTTGGTTATCCTGGACCTACCTGGTATTCCATGTTTTGGGAATGCCTAATTTAACAATTTTCAGAAATTGATCTTTGTTCGCCGTTCTTCCCTTTGAGCAGAAAAATCGATAGGCGGATTTTTTGCAGGAAAGGATTACTATCAACTATTATCAACTAGTATTGCTGTGTTTGTGCAACCGCAGGGTGTGGCTGGGGGATACTCATCGCCTTGGGTAGTCAAAACAAACCTTGAGTCCACCCCGTCCGCGATCACGCCCGGCAAGACCAAGCGATTCACCTTCTCGGTGACCCCGATGATTCCTATTTGGCTATGGGTCAATATTAACCAACCAATAATGGTGGTTGATAACCAACAAACTATAGGGAAAACAATGGTTAATGATAGGGGAACCAGGGGGACTAAGGGTTTTGACCCACAGCCATTTGTGATGTTTGGATATTTTTGGCGACCTTGAAGTAGTAAGAAGTGGCCAACATGTTTATTGTTCCCTTAGATTACTAGAAGTGTTTGCTTGGGATCAGATCAACTAGTAAAGTCAAGCTATTACCACTTTCAAGAAGGATAACGGAAGTTACTAGTTTCTACAAGTGTTTGTTTCTTGTTTGTTTGGGCGCATCCTGACTTTTCCATCACTTGCAAGCGAGGCTTGCGCAGATTCGAACTGAATGGCAGGTGGAGCAGGGCCGGAGTGATTGGTTTTCCAGAGTTGTATGGCTCACAAATGCTAGGGTGCAGGATGCACAATCAGAAGGCGGACCTTGGAGGCAACATCTTACAGCTGGGTTCGTTTTTGAAGGTCCAATGGATTCATGAGACTTCAAGACATGGGTTGTTCATTGGTTGATATGGGTTGTGAATTACTATCTATCGCTATCTATCATACTCAAGGAACAATATTCCAGACAGCATGTTGTTTTGTAAGTATCCACCGGAGTATCCACCTGTTTGTTATGCTGGCGATGTGATACTTGTTGACTACGGCCGGACCATCTAAGCCATAGATTCGGTGATCTTGATGGAACCCCATGACCTACCCATGCTGGTGTCGTTCCGAATGATCCCGCGGTAGCGACGCGACTGGAGGCCACTCCAGCTCAACGCGAAGGCTTCGATGTTTGCGCCATTTGTTTAGATGGCGCCATGAATGAATCACGCCCCTCGATCCAAAGATGGTGGGGAGTGCAAGCCTTCGCGGTTGTTGGTTAAGGAACTAGGGAAGATGTGGTACATGTTACAAGCCTTGAAGTGAGATATACATTGAGTTACCTTGCGGGTTGATAGCCAAATGTTGGTATGATAGATTTGTCAAAGCCCTTTGAAATGTGATGTATTGGTAATGATTAGTAGATATTATCCACTGACGGACTACCTATTGCTTCAGTTGTTGTTATCCAGCTTGCTGGCTGATAGCAAACCATCATTGTCGCATCACTTAGCAAGATTCAGAATCAGAAGTTTTTTTTTCAAAGTTGACCACAAAGGAAGCATCACTCAGCAAGATTCAGAATCTGAAGTTTTTTTCAAAGTTGATCACAATTTAAAAAAAAGGAAGGAAGTCATTCTTATCCCAACATCTATGTCATAGTGCTTTCCAAGCAGATTTTTACATCAACACTTCCAAGACCCCACTATTTTTTTTGTATACGGTTAATCTCCCAATTCAAATGGCTATGGGTCAATATTACCCAACCAATCATGGGGTATAATAACCAACCAATTTAAAGGGAAACCAATGGTTAATGATGGGGAACCAGGGGTACAGGGTTTTGACCCACAGCCAAATATGGATTATGTTTAAGTCCCTGCCAAGGAGATGGTCAGCTGTTTGAGGAAGTTGCAACAACAGTTTTTGCTTTTGTTGTGTTTTGCGATATGTTGTCACGCCATTTGTATTGTTCTATATCCTATCAGCACGGGTTGGTGGTTTCAAACACTTCTTATGTACCCTCATATTTGGCACGGTCGGTTGATGAACCAGTGTTTTCGGAATGCCTTGTAACCACCAGCCAGCTGGTGCTTCAAACACTGGCCACTATTTTCTATCGTGTTTTTTTTCTTATTGGTTTTTGCCATTTTTCCCTCAAAGTTGGGATGCTTGGTTGATGAACAAGCATTTTTCTTAGAAGTTGTACCGCCAACCAGTCAGTAGCATTGTGGCCATTGGCACCAGCATGACGCTAGATGACCTCCATCCGAGGTGAGCTGATCTGCTTGCCTTGTCAACACGTCTTCTGCGCAGCGCCGCGGTACGCGACAGGGGAAGGTCCAGGCGTTGTTTGCACAGGAGTCCGTCATACATCCTGGATCAGCTGGGTGATATCATTGTGATACCGTGATGATATCATGGTGATTTCATGGTGAGTTCATGGTGATTTCGTGGTGGTTTCATGGTGATATTATGGTGACATAGTGATTCACCTGATGGTTGGCAGGCAAGTGGTGGTGAGTAATATACGGTGGTCATCTTGGTGGTTGATTGCCTGGTTCAACTTGTGGGTTCGTGGTGATCAACTTGTTGCCCCACACTTCAGTGAGATGAGTGCCCGACCTGGTGCAAGTGGTTTCCATGGGAGAAGTGATCTCAGGTTGGCAACCGGGAGGGATTCACTGTTGACAGAGCAGCGATTCCTTGATATTTATTTCATATGATTTTACCCGCAGAGTGATAGGTATGTGCTTCTCATTGCACATGGACATAGCAACTTATGGCTGTGGGCTGTGGGTCAACACCTTGTACTCCAGGAGAAAATCCCGGACAGAACCAAACTATATAGTCTTTGTTGTGATGTTCACCGAACCATTTTCGATGGTGGGTATTGATCCATGCCAGGCCATATACTGTACATTGTCAGGCACTACTAGATTTGCGAATGACAAGAGATTCTGCGCATTCATATGGATATGGTCGGTCTCCCAAGAAAGGACATTGTTTGGGCCATTGCCATGTGTGTGCTGCAGCCGAAGGAACTGAGGCCATTGCTGCTTTAAACACCCTATCGATGACCTTCCTTACCATTTTAAACCATCAGTATTGGTATTGCCAACATTGATTGTCATTATAGTCATCACGAGCCATTACTATTTGCCATCAAACATCATGAGCAGCAATGTATAAAGTTACCGATCGATAGACGAGAGGACTGTCAACCTTTTCATGAATATTGACTATCAACAGCTGTATCATGTTCCGAGTCAGACTATTGACCACTGACCAGTATCCTCATTGACCAAAAGCCATGCTCAATTGTTACAATTACCAATTCGTCATCACGGGAGAGTCACGGCCTTGCCTACGATGTGTTTTTTTATAATCAAATCTAATTACTCATTATTCACTAGTGTAGTTTATTTTATTTGTCAACAATATTACAATGTGTTCACATTTTGTAATGCGCTAATTCACTCATTTGGCAGTGGGTCCCCTATCATTCACCATGGTTTCCTTGATATTGTTGGTTATTATCACCATTATTGATGGCTAATATTGATCCATGGCCCATAGCCATTTACTTCACAAGAAGGTCTCCCCCCCCCCCACATTTTTCGCCCCACCTCCGCATAACGCTTTCGGTCGATGTTTCTGGAAATGCAGCTCATTTGGCCATTGAGAAACAGGAGCGAATGATAGTGAAACACATTAGCCTTAACAAGGCTTATTAATGAATCATCAATGTGAGTATGTCTCCGCACGCTCCTAGGGGATGAGAACAGTGCCAAAAACCGCCAATGGTTTATGAAGGCTTGTTAAAGATAGTAAAGTATTCAGTTCGAATTCGTCACTGAGCTTAATAAGCAGTATTAATGCCGTGTTGGTTTGAGCCCCATCCCAGAAGGGAGGAATGAATCGGAACATGTAGCAAAACATAGACAGGCACACATGTGTTTACTAAAGCTTAATAAGCTATAGCGAAGATATTGAGTCACATGGTAATATGTGCAAAATTAGATCCTGTACATCTTTGTATTCCAGCTCTGCGTCCTCTCGTGCTCGCCATGACGAGCTTTGGCACACAATCTTTCAGCAATAAGTGAGTTTTGATCATTGTAAAACATTGGTAGGCACTCATTCTTCACCATTATCAATAACCATTATTTACCATATTTTACCATCATTGACCATTATTATTCTTTATTAACAAGTATTAAGCATTAATAGTCAGTAGGTTAACCATTATGCATTGAATAGGGGTGATCGACAAATTTTTGGGCCACTGGAATCTTGAAAATATTAAGGAGGCATCGGGCGCACTTTACCCAGCCGCCTCCCCAAGAAAGGCCTCTTCGACATCATTTTCACTTTCCCCACCCTCATGTGTCATGATTTTGCCTGGTTATATTGACCGTTTATGGTCGACTACAGGTGTTTGTACCTGGTAAGCTTTCATAAGGCTTATTAAGGCTTAGCAGGCTACTTCGTATCAAGAGAGACTCCATACTTGATAAGGCTTATTAAGGCTTAGTAAGGAGTAAAGTAAAGCTATTGATGTGCGACTTCATTCTAAAAATCCTGCATATCCAAAAGATCATCCCAAAGTACATTCAAAATAAATATATATCAAGTGATGACAAAATAGACTTAAATTAAAATTTGAAATCGATCATGATGATAAATTAAAATATCATCACATAGCATGTGCGTGAAAATGTTGAATTAAACATTATACACTTTATCATTAATATAAAAAATCATTTTTACTGATGAATAAAATATCTTTGGCATATTGATAGCCTACATTAATAAACACCAATGAACATCAATTATCATAAATGTTGATTATAAACATCAACGATTATGATTAGTAATGATTATAAACTATATTAAAATATATTAAACTATATTAAGATGTATAAACCCACCTTTTCTCTTTCTCCTCCCCTCCTTCCTGTCCTCTCCTCCCTCCTCCCCTCGCCGTCGCGGCGGCGCCCGGGCTTCACCCCCTTCTTACGCATCGATTTCGCCTCCCTTCAGTGGCCTCCTTTTTCCCTTCTCCCTGTTCTCTCCGAGGGGTCTCTATTAGGGCAGTATTAAGGCCTAGGTCCTTTCCCCCATACTGCCCCCCTCCCCCCCCCCTGCTTAAGGCTTATTAAGGCTTCGTAAGGCTTATTAAGGCTTGGACCCTCCCACCTTCCCTACCTTTTCCGTGACTTCACAATCCTCCAAGTGGAAGTGAAAACCTCGTCATTCCCTCAGGCCCATTCCCCAGCCTTTTCCGTGGACCGCCTTGGAACGCCCTTAGCACTTCCTGCGCTCAGGTTGATCCAGTCACGCCTTGGCCTCGACCTCGTGGCCACAAAAAAAATCCACACCCATTCTGTCCACAATATTAAAGGCAATATTCCACATGTGTTTAGACTATTTTTTCCGGGGCTGTCACAACTTTGGCGGGTGTCAAACAGTGCCGGCGGGTGTTGGGGCCATTTTTTGGAATGAACCGGTGCGCACAGTTGTTGGGCCCGTTTTTTGGAATGAAATGGTGGGAGCGGGTGTTGGGCCCATTGGCTGAGATTGTTTGGATGCAATTGTTTTTCCAAGCGTGTTTTTTCATAGCATTATCCTCCTTCAATTCTTGTTCCAACAGACTTAATCCTTATTAAGGGCTATTCTAAATTTGCTGTCACGTCCGTTCATTTGGGGTGGTGTTGCGGCTATTCAATTGCTCCCAAATCCCTTTATTCTTAATAAAGCTTATTAAGGGCTAGCGAGGTTGTGCTTAAAATTCCAAAAATGCTAAAGTCTTAATAAGCTCAACATAGCACTCGCAGGGGCAGTGTACATCTGTGGTACATTGCTTCGAAGGGTTGCTAACCTTTATGAATGCTTATTAAAGCTTATTAAGGCTTGGTGAGGCTTTCCGGGCCCTTAGAGTTAACACTGATTTAAGCTCAAATAAGCTTCAGGATTTGGGGTATGAAATCTGGGGGGGAGGGGGTACGGTCTTGTGAATATACTGTTACTAGTTAAACATGACTCTGATTGACCTCCTGCCCTTCCGAACTCCTTTGGGTGGCCGTTGCAACGCGCGGTCAGCTGAGGATTGCGTGTGCAAATGGCTGGTGCTACAACCAGTTTGTGCAGCTGGGCTGAGATGATCGGCTGGCGCTGAAAATTAGGGGTAGGGGTGTACATATTAATTGTATTTCATTTCTAAGATATGTATATCAGATTGTGATATTGATTTATCTCTCTATTTTGTATCTATTTTTAACCTGTATATAGTTCATCTTAATATGCATACACAAGGCACGTAGTGGCTGGTATCTATCTATACATAATAGATTATAATAGCGAACATACATATATCAATTATGCGTATACATGCAAAGATATGTTTTTTCTTCTGGTTGCAGTTTTTACGTATCACATACATTGGTTTTCAAGCTAGAAATATCATTGGGATATCCATGTTGATGAACCACCATCAGTTTCACCAGCTCAAGAGTGATGATTTACTCTGAGACATGGAGGTCATTCATACTGTAGCTGGACGATGAAATCAAACCCTGGCCATTACACGTTGCCCCCCGCGCTCCCAAATTTCAATGTTGACGTGTTTGAAGAGGGTTGGCGCAAGTGCACGAAAAACTCAAAACCCATGTGACAGCAACTGAGCGGCACGATCTGAACATTGAGATTTTGGGAGCAGTTTCTGCAAGTGAAACTAATCATTTGAAGCCTGACTGACTTGCAGTACTGAGGCCTTGAAATTGGATGAACTGATGAGTCACCTAAACAGTCTTCAGAATCTTGGTTGATCACTGCCCCAGTAGGGTTTCTAGCATTTTGGTTTGCTGGCGCTTCTAATCCATTGTGCCAATGACAAACCAGGGGAACCGATGAGCAACAACTTGTCGCTGATGGTTTCTGAAGCATTTGAACCTTTTTCAATAAATATTTTTCATAAAACAAGGATTAGATTTCCTAACAAAGGTTTTTGCCGATTGTTTCTCATTTTCTTCACTTTTACGAAGACTAAGACTTCTCCCATTAATCACCGGAGGAAATGGAAACTCCCTGCTCACATACCAAATGATTTGATGCAGGTCTATTCCACATCCACTCGATTGCTGACCATGGCTCATTAATAGAGTTGGGTCACCTTTGGTGCGTGAAATACATGTTTATCGAGGGTTATTGGCATTGATAATATGCACGTGACTCTTGTTGGATTGAATCAATCAGTTTGTAACCTCTTCGTTGCTGCGAGTCTAAGGTACTTTGTAAAGACGACGTCCGTTCCAAACTGCCAGCACCGGAAGAGTCACTGCCAGCACCGGAAAAGTCACTGCCAGCACCGGAAGAGTCACTGCCAGCACCGGAAGAGTCACTGCCAGCACCGGAAGAGTCAGAGACGATTGAGTCCCCCGCCGAAAGTTCGAGGGTTGAAACCTGAATCGATGATGAAAAACATCAAAGAAGTGGGTTGACCGTTGTATACCTAAGATGGCCCTTATCGCTTCTTCACATCTCTGTCCCTTGGATGGGTTATAAATGGTTACGACCCTACTGCCCGAGATTGGCAGACGAGTTGCTCTGGCGGCAAAGATCCGTCGGATCGTGGAAAACCCACGAGTCGAGGTTGGCATTGATGGCCTCCATGGGTGGACAGCGAAGCCAAAACATTCCGCTGGGCGAACCGGTGATCGAATCACTGGCTAATGGCTGACTGACAACTTCCGCTTCAAGGCTGTTTTACTGCACATGAGTTCTTGCATGTTCTCATATGTGTGGTGATGTGTCTTCAAAAAATGCTTTTGCTTAGGTATTTTGTATGAGGCCGAGCCTCGCAGCATGTTGATCCGTGAGTTTAGAGACCGCAAAGAATTTTGGACGCCAATGGGGATAACCAGATTGTACAGTGGCAACAATGCAGCTTCTTGGGAGTTGCAATCTTCCTTACTAAGCTGCAATTGCTGGGTTGATCATCCAAGATAGCCACCAGAGACCCAGAGGCCATGGGTTGTTTGATTGTTTATCCTTTGGGGATTCACAATAATGCAGAAAATCTTTAAACATGAACAAAATCAAAAGAAGTACTGATTCTGCATAGATGTCACAAATCAGGTTGAGATCTATTATAAGTTGGATGATCAATAAAGATCTATTCGGAAAGAAGTACTTGGGAGTTGTGGTGACGTCCTGTCCGCGCTCGGCCGGAAGGTGCCACAGAGGATTCTCCCCACTTTGCAGATCCAAGAATTGCCAGCACTGCGAATGGTCAAATGATATCTGTATGTCCACCAATACGATGGTTCATCAATACGGAACCGCCAAGTTATGGTTGGTTTGTTGCTATAAATGGTCAACATTGGATATGTTGGGGGTAGCCCTATCTTGAGAAACCACGTTTGAGAAACCACCAATATCGCTTAGTGATGCCTAGTGCGTTGCAAGCCCTTTATTGGTCAAACATGGCCGCCCAGTTCCAGTATCAGTGTGCTCCAAAAATATGAAACATTATGAAACTGTTCACAAGATGGCTGATCGGAGTTTATATGAGATCTGCGGCATGGTGAACCACAGACAAGTGATACAGCAAGCTGTGCGTCGACAAACACAGGGACTGCGGAACTGTCAGACGTGTTGCATCATGAAGATTATGGATTTGTCATGTTTTGTCCACAAATGGTAGTCCCTACTAAGCATCCAAGTTCATCGCCACTATTGATAGGGAAACCACATGAAACTACCTTTTTTGTGGAAACCCCTCACCTATGCACATGTTTAGAGGATGCACTGAAATGCCAACCACTTGTTTCATCCAGCTTTTGGTGCACCAATCCAGCCATCATAGGAGTGGGTCCAGCAGATTGCCCTGCACCCTCCAGGAATTTGATGCCGCTGAACATTTGGAAGAAGAGCTGAGGCTCGCGAAATGTCTCAAGCGTAAGCTGGAAAAAATTGCAAGCTCGCCATACTATATCAAGCCCATTCTGGGGGTAAGCCTGCCAATCACCTAGGTTACGCTCAACTTCAAGGGCTGCATTTATGGACCCATGCTATTGGAACGCCAAGATTGACATATTTTCCAAAGGTAGAAAATGGTAGCAAGTTGTATATAGTTGCCTTGGCGTCCGGGGGGCCAACAAAAAAGTTGAGCTGAGTCCAGTTTCAACAGTGATCCGCAAGTGGGATAGAATGACCCAGATGTGTTGGTCGAATGTAGGCTGTAGCTAGTGACTTAAGCTACCTACCAGCGACAACACTCTGAAGAGCTGTCCAGAGGATTCTTTCCTTCCGTTTTCTTCCTATCTCAGGAGATGTCCTGAAGGCTGCAATAAGCTTCAAAGCAGAATGAGGAAATTCTGGTTGTAGGGACAAGATGAGACAGTTCAAAATATGGTTCTGGTTGACCGGCACGAGGTTTTCAGGACGGAGGAATTCTTGGAACAGTTGAAGTTGGTTTCTTCATCCCATGTCGGTGTTGGTGAGAATATGCGACTCCCCGAATCATCAAATACCATTTATGAGTGATAAACCAACAATAACTTTTGGGTTTCCAAAATTTGAGAAACGCTGACAACTTGGCTGACAAAATCCAAATATTCATATAGCAATAAACCACAGAAAAATGATGTTTTAAAACCATGTAATTATAGCAATAAATCGTAACCATTTTTTTTGCTTGATGAATCAATAGCTAAAAACTACACAAGCAATGGGATCGGACTGTTTAAAACATGGTTTCTTGCTGATCCCATTCTTCAGCATCCATCAGCTCCAGGGGTTGGCGTTGCCAGGTGCCAAATCCGTGAGCTCCGAAGCATGCGGAGCAGCAGCAAGGTCGGGGCTGGCCCAGCGGACTGGTACTCACTGGATCAAAGCAAGGTTGTTGGTACCTGATGGTTGCTGGTACTTACCCTACTACTAACACCTAATGGTTGTTGGTTGTACCCTTTGATACCCTTTGGCAAACTAACCTGGAAGCCGAAAATCACTGGTGTTGGAAGGCATGAGCATCAAAAAAAAATTATTATTTGCATCAAAAGAAAATTATTATTTGAATCAAAAATAAATTATTATAGGCATCAAAAAAAAATTATTCTTGTTAACAATAATAATAGAAAGGAAGGAAGGAAGGAAGGAAGGAAGGAAGGAAGGAAGGAAGGAAGGAAGGAAGGAAGGAAGAAGGGAGGGAGGGAAGGAAGGAAGAAAGGAAGGAAGGGCAGGCAGGCAGGAAGGAGGGAAGGAAGGAAGGAAGAAATGAAGGAAGGAGGACGCCAACAAAGGAGCGGTGGTGTTGTCAGCTTGCTTTGGGGGGAGGCGCTGCGCCCTCCCCCCAATCCCCCCCTCCCGCTTTTCTTTGGCCAAATCACAGCTTGCGCATCTTCA
>VSDK01026563.1:77618-95411 GCA_009767595.1 Symbiodinium kawagutii
GTTTGCTCGCTCAGGTGGGGGGCTGCGCCCCCCCCAACCCCCCCGCTTCTGTATATTTGAGATTTCTGTTTTGGTTCTATAAGGCCCCATGTTGTGAAAAGCTGCACAAAATGACTGAGAAAACCTTGCGTCGTGCTCCCCATGCAGGAAAGATGAAGTTTGCTAGGCATCCGTGCAACGGCCCAGCCACAAGGGTGGATGATAGGGCCCTTTGGCTATGTTCTTGGGGAATAATTTTTTTTGATCCTGATAATAATTTTTTTTTGATCCTTGGGGAATAATTTTTTTTGATCCTGATAATAATTTTTTTTTGATGGTGTACCCGTGTTGGAAGGTAAAACCATTGTGAATGGTGGATTTTCCACTTCCAGGTTAGTTTACCAGGGTGTAAGTAGAATGTGGGCCCCCGAGTCATGAGTAACTTGGTTTATAAGGCCGTTTAACTATCATTACTTATATCTACCATAACTGGTTGTTGCCCTAGTTACAAGCCAACTTATAGTTGGTTTGGGGGCCCATCTTGTAGTAACGTCAGGTAGTGAAGCTATGATGCATCGGACATTCCTAGCAAGCAGTTCTGAAGACAGAGGTGACACCACTTGTAACATATTGTTGTCATGATTCAGGAGTAGAAGTTATCAGGTAGATACTTGAACAACAGATCAAAGATCGAAATTCCACATGTTTATTCCTTACGTTCTCAAAGATCGTTGTTTCCTGGCGCGGTGTTTGCGCGCACTCAGCCCCCAAGCTTGGGGTCACTCGTGTCCGGGAAACTCCTGCGCCGAGGTCTTCCAGAGCGATGTCTCCCGGCAGGTGGGAATCCGTTGGGCAGGAGTTGTTTCAACAGGTGGTGGTGCCCACAGGCTATTCCTGCAGCTGGGGGGCTCGCCTGGAGCATGGGGACCGCCTTCCTGCGTCTATGCTGACATGTGCAGACTAACGAATTTAATGTCTGTTAGTGCCTTGTAATTACTGTAGGCTATTTCAGACGCTTTTCGCATTTGAGCTCCCTGCGTAAAAGATATTCAAAACAGTCTATCATATGGATTATCTTTTATGGCGCCCAACTCTGACACGCCCCTCTTTGCAGCCATAATGATCCGCATTGTTGTATTTTTGGTGGGTAAACCTCTTTGACGAAGCGCAATCAGCCAACATTTACATTGAATCGGAGATCGATCTCAATCAGCCGCAAGGCTGGATGGTAAATCAGCAGCAATTGATTGGGGGAAACAACTGGTGGTTTATGAACAGCCGTGCTCATCATTACCAGAACTACCAGCCATTTGCCAGCAGTACTACTACCAACATTGTGGGACCAACCTATTATGTTTAATTAATGGCAACAGCAATGTTATTGCTGTTTCAAATGAAGCAATGAAAGTTGATACAGTACCTTTTTTTAGAAGCATCGTCTATGAATGGTTAATTGATAATCTACGTCAGGTAATTGATGGTCTAATTTAATGCTCATAATTCATAATTTAATAATTGATTACTATATTTAGAATTGTGAATTAGTAATCTATCAAATGCCTATCAATGAAGCAGATCTCTTAAGATTCACTACCAGAGCATTGACGGAATTACTCCGGTGCTGTCCCTCCGTCGCGTCGCCATGATTTTTGGCTTGCATTTTTGAAATCCAATGAGACTTTGAATCAAACACTTCGTCAATACACACACACATACAGGTAGAACACATATATACATATGTATATATATATATATTGATAGTTCATATGCACAAATATGTATATATATATATATATATTGAATATTCATGCTAAGGTATATGTCTCTATATCAAGATATGTATTGTGTATTTGATTTCATTCTCACATGTATATTATGTACAATAGGTATTACTATTACAATCGATTTGGTGGTGTCTCAATATAGGGGTGCCCTCAAATCATCCAATACCAACCGTTTGTTATTAATAAACCAACCAGGGTTTGGGTACCCCATGGCTTGAGAAACCACCATTTGGTAGTTGTTTAACCATTATTGTTGGTGACTGTCCCTTACTACTATTCATTATAACCCTATAAAACCACATTACCACCATGTAAACCATATTTATGTCAAGATCGATGTAGCCACAGCCGTGCTCCAATGCCTTTGCGGCCCAGGCCAGCCCCAGCCGCATGCACGCCCTGGTCATGGGCTCGCCCAGCCCCTTGCGACGGGCGGGCGATCGGCGAGGCTGCGTTCCGGGGCCGTTTGGTGGACAGTTCTGGGGGTTTTCAGGGTAGGAAGACCATGATGAATCATGGTTAATCATGGCTTTTATAGGGGATATTTCACGGTTGATACTGGGAAAGTGGTGGATCTATGATGGTTTCTTTAGGTAAGGTTTTTTCCCTTCAATGGAGGATTACAACGATAATAGTCGACAATAAATTGGCAAACATCTACCGTATGGTGGTTTCTCATGCCCGGGGACCCCGAAATTTTGGTTGGGTTATCTTTATAAATGTCCAGTCTTGGATGATTTAAAGGTTTTCCAGGGTAGGCAGACCAGGATTAATTAACCATGCGGGGGTAAATGGAGGACCCCAAAGATTGCTGGTTTACTATTATAAATGATTCTCAATGGTTTATTGGGGGGTACCCCTATTGTGAGAAACACCCATGTGAGTGTAAGAAGATAGTTGCCAACTGTGAAGTTGCTGTTCATGCTGGGGTTTCGGTGTTTTGAATTAATCAACCTCCAAAGTAACAAAACCAAGATGCATTTGACTATCTTCCGATTGTTAGCAGCTCCCAATACAATTTTCCTAGCGGGCAATATTGGCCAACAATCATGATTGGTAGTGGTCGGCTGACCATCAGTTGATGTCCAACCATTGCTGATCAATTTAAGGTAAATCATGGTTATCAACCATCAGCAAACATCATCAAACATCAAGTGTAAAGCATCACAAGAAGGATAGCTTGCCTGAGGCTGGAGGTTGGAGTGAGGAAAATGGAATCAAAACTCAAACTCACTTTTGGAATTGATTTGCGTGGATACACCACTCAGTCTTGGGTATCCAATGTATGCGCATGGCAGCTCTCAAGAATGGTGGTTGGTCATCATATTGGCAATATCGTAACTGAAACCACATGACACTGCTCAAGAGTCACCTTTGGCCAGAACGGGAATCATTTTAGTGGACATATTTCACTAGCATGTGCTGTACAGATTCATCTACGTACATGTGCGTGCATGTTTATTAACAATATAGTAACAAACCAAGCATTTTTGGGGGGTTCCTTATTTTGAGAAACAGCTAAATGGAAATGATTTATGCCACACACCCTTGGAGAAAGGAAATGGCTGGTTTCCAGTCTCAGAAGGACTTGTCAGTGCATGTATATCCATAGGCAATTATAGCCAGGCTCAATGCATATGTACAGATGCAATCATGCATTGTCATGGTATTTGCATCTCAAAATCCGATGTAACCAATTATTCACCACTAACTAACCACTATAAACTTTGTTGAATCATGGCTCTACATGGCCTGTTCCTGTCAGATGTGTCACATCCACAGGAATTGCATACACATTCAGCTTGATAGCACGCATCTCCCAGAGTCCCCGCCAGGCTGAATGCTCACTCTGCATAGCTTCTGCGATGCTGGGATGTCATGGTGGGAATGCGATGTATTTGTCAAGGAACCATATCCAAAGCTGCAGACTTGATGTGAGAATCAGGTTTGCTGAATGTTCTACATCTCTTTTCTTCAAGTGGCTGAGGCAGAGGACTACATAATATAGATGCGGATATCGATATGGCACACCCCGGACAAGCGGTGGCAGTTCAGGATTATTGTTTGGCACATTGCTATGATTTTTACCACTTCGATGCTCGACTGAGTAGGTGCACAGCTGCTCTGTGGCAAAATTCGCTTCATGCAGACGCGGTCACCAATTCATGCAACTGCTACTTGTCTTTGCTACAGTCTCAGTTGGACACACAGGGTCTGTAAATTTTGGTGCATGTTTGACTTGTTGATAGCTTGAGGTGGCTTTGGCAAAGGCGCTGCACTAATTCGCCTAGCTGCCCATCTTGTCCCTTTCTGCCATGTGGCTCGGGATTTCGCGTCTTTGGGCTGACCACAAATCATTGCGGGAATCCTGACGAACATTTATGAACCAATCTCAATGGTTTCGGATAATTCTGTTTAATTGTGGCTCAAGTGGGTTTGTGTACCAACAATGGCTTCCCCCCAACCATCCCAAAGCCAAGCCTCAGCCCTATGAGCAGAGGAAAACCGCCAGTGAACGGTAGACTTTGCCAGCTTTATCACGATAATGATGAATATTCGGGCTTCTCAAACTAGGGAAACCCCCAAAAATGGATGGTTTACAATCATACAGACATAATTTATATTGGATGATTTGGGGGTTCCCCCATTTTGAGAAACACCCATGTGGTCAACGAGGCATTATCAAACGCTAACATCATTTTCAAACATTATTTATTTGTGATCATTTTTTCAAACATTAACTAGTATCAACTATCACAAGCCAGTATTTTTTTTCAAAAAAAAATCATGAACCAGTATCAACTATCAAACACCAGTGCAAACAACCAATTTTGAAGCCAAGAAGTGGCAGAATGCGGTCAAGCTGGTTGCGCCAGCACGCCGGAACGGCTGTAGGCAACTTCCTGTTCGTGCAAGCGTGCGGGAAAGGACATGTTCTGCGCGGCATTGCCAACCGTAGCATACATAGAATGATATGGTGATAGGATGTTGTAGGATGTTTTAGGTCATTACCAAAAATAGGGGATAGTAATGATCACGTTCAATACGGGTAATTAGTGATGGTTGTTTGGGTATGTGTCATTACTAAACAAATCCACGCATGGATGAACATCACAGCGGCTCGACTAGTTTGGTCATTTATGGGACGTTCAATGTGATGCAGGGGCCTTTGAGTGAGCCAAACCAGCATATGAGACTGTCCACAATGGTGGGCCGCGATTGAATGGGTTCGACTTTGATGAAAACATATTTTTTGGTGATTTGGGATCCCAACTTCTGGGCAGCCGCATAGAGCTGCTAGAAATGTCAGCAGAGGTGGTATCATGACAACCATGTGAATGGATGTGGGATGGAAGGAGAGACGACTTGTCAAAAATGTTGCTGTTTCTTTTTCAACGTGTGGTATCTCGTGGTATCTCTTCATCACCCAAAATCAGTGGATGTGGGTACTCCCGTAACTGGTGATTGTTGGTATGTCCCCCTGGTATCGGAAGGGGTCATTGTATATGTTTTTGATGATGATATTGATTATATAAATATATGTGATCAATTATGTTCCCGCATGGTATTATGTTGTTATAAATGTTACTATATATGTTATATAATTGCTGGTTATCATATGAAATTAAGGGGTTCTTCGCGAAAAGCAACCGTAAATCGTGTGACATGCTCAGTGATCCGTTGCTGCGGTTCAAGACAGGGACGGGGTGAGGCCACCGTTCCGAAATTCATTTTTGTTGAGGCGGGCACACAGGTGAAGTGCATCCAGTCTCCTCCTTTTCGTTATATGCGGCATAACATACCCCAGTTTTTTTTCGTACCGACATATATGATGATATAATCATATGTATGAACTTATGTATAAATATATAGGTATATATGTGTTGCCTATTCTACCTATCTAGAAATATCGAGATGGGTCAATATCGTGTGCCCCTTGCGAAAATACCAGACATGACCAAACTAGTCGAGCTGTTGGTATGTTGAACCAGCTCACCCTACAGTTGGTCCCCTAGTCTTGTCGGTTGTTATCTCCAATCACGAACCAGCTATTGGTCACCAGTTCTGGCTTATCATTATTAACCTCTAACTACTCATAAGCATTTCCACCCCCCAAGAACCACCATGAACCACTATTAACCACCATGACCCACTACTAACCACTATTAACCACTATTCATCACTACTATTGACCACAATTAATGACAAGTAACCACTATTAATCAGCTCGACTTCACCATTGCTGAGCTGTGACCCATCGGTGTCCAGGTCCGGCCATGGCGGACAAAGCCAAGGCGGCCGAAGCCAAAGCCAAGGGCAACACCGAGTTCCAGGCACGACCCCGAAGGATCGGGACTGTGGGCCCCTTCACCTGCTACCATCGTTGGGTTATAGCTAGGGTAGCTACCAGTTGTGGTAGATAGAACCTGGTAGAACCATAGTTATATAGCCTTAGTCAACAATAATCAAGTCTATGTGTTTTATGTTTACTGTTACAACTCATTTTTTGTTACAATAGTGATTTATTCCGATATTGACAGGTGCTAAGTATTGTGAAGCAATATCAATGGTTAATCAATATGGTGGGTTCTCAGAATAGAGAACGCAACACAAAATTGGTGATTTCGTACTATAAATGGTTCAGATTGGATGATTTGGGGTACCCCTATGTTGAGAAACATCCATACATAGTTGTCAACTTTACTCGATGATCAGATTGTTATACTACATAACAGATATAATCATGATTGGCTATCGTCAAGATTGATTAAGCTGGCCCCCCCTCTCCCCCTGCAAATGCCTGTTTCTATAGAAAGGAATCTGTTGATTTTAGGCTTTTCAAGGCGGGAGTTGCTCTAGCGTCAGGGAATAATCATGCATAAGCTTACAATTCTGTACCAATCCAAATTTCTGGTTTTGTTTTCTTTGAACCGAGAGGCTCCACGATATATTCATTGACGTTTCACAGCTCACCCTTGAAGCTGAGTAGCCATGTGTGAGGCGAAAAACTTCAAAGAGGCCATCAAGCACTTTACTGAGGTTCGGAACAGCTGGGAACAGCACTGCTGGTTGTTGGAGCTGCTCAGGAGATTTCCGACCTCAACTCTACTCATGGCTCATTTGCATGATGCTGATCAACGAAATTGAAGGATCTTTCAATGAGCAGGATGAGTCGTGAGTCAAAAATCTGTTTGTGGCTAGACTCAGCAGTGTTGCACCGGTAAATTCATTTATTCCAGAGCAATTCGTTTGCAAGTCAAGGATTGAAAATGGTGACCTGACATGGGCACGCTGCTTGTTGCATAGGATTTGGAGGGTGCCAAGCAGGGGGTTCAGATACATTGGAAGCTATCCAAACTACAGGATCATTTGGTGGTTCCTTAAAATGGGGGACCCTAAATTACCAATAGTAATTAATAGCGGATGATTTGGGCGTACCTTATTTTGAGAAACCACTACGCTGGTTCTCAAGAAGCGTCCTGGCAAACGCAACGCAGTAGAACGTTACATCAACCACCGACATGATTGTCATTTCGGACCCAGATGTGTTGTAAAGGGTGATGGCAATGATGACGATCGTGTACCTTCATCCTATAATTCCAGCAAACATGTGTCCCTTCTGTTGCTATCCGCAAGTTGGATGTCACTTCTTGTTTGGGAAGACGGTGCAGCCTTTGCTGCTCTCTGTTGGATCACCAACGTTTGAGGCACAGACCCGATGGTCCCTCCTCACACAAATAGATTTTGAAGCAAACAGTGTCAGCAGATCATTTTGTCCGCTATGCTATCAATGTTAACCCCGGATTAAGCGAGCATCCACTGGTTGCTTAAAAGGGAGGTGTGCTCCAGTTCAGCCAACTGGTTTCCCATCAAATTGGTACCACCCCCAAGTAAATTGATCCTGTGTTAACATTATTCCAAGACCATAAACAGCTTTCACTTCATGGAAAGAATGATTTATGACACATGTGTGGTATGATACGTCAGCTGAATTGCACAACCATCATGTCAATGTTTGTTCCCCTGTCATCAACCATCACTGACCATTATATTCAATCATCAGTTTGTAACAAGCGATCATGTTTTGAAACAATTGTTTACATATACCTTAAATTGATTGGTATTTGATCTTGTCAAAAACATGAATAGAATAGTCATAATTGTTGTGATGGCTAATTGTCAGTTTGGTAAATCTTAGACTATGGTACCAAAATAACTATATATTTAATACTGAGACATATATTTGAAATCATAGTCTGATTGACACGCAGTATAGATGTTTACTGAGCATTATTAGCTCAATTGATTTGAATGAAACCTTTGAAAACCCATCGCTTCTGCTGCTTCCAAGTTGGTGCCGACTCAGGCCATTAAGCACGACCCTTCGGATCATGTGTTTTTCTCCAACAGGCTGGGAGGGCAGGGGAATTCTGTAGCAAACATCCTACAGTGGTCAGAGATACCAACAGAGCACAGGAGACGGATCTTGCAACCCTTGCGTCCCCTATCATTTCAGTGATAGTGTTTACATTACTGTGATTTACAGTGATATTTGATTAAGGATGATTATCAGGGGATCCCATATGTTTCTCAAGGGACCATGGACAACGCGATGGCGTGTAGCCTGAGTTCTCCCAAAGCCTGGCCAGTGTGCATAGAGCCGGTGGTTTATTGTAAAAACTGTGCACAGGCACAAGTTACAAGCCGATTGGAGGATTTCAGCATCCATCATTAACCATTATCTACCCTATTGTTGGTTAGTTTCAGTGAAGCAATGGCCGTGCCGGTTGGTAGTATGGGGGTGTGTCCACTTCAATGGTTGATTAGTTGTTACAATTTGTGATTAATAAATGTTAATCATGGTTAATTGGTGGTTAAATCCAAACAATTCCACCTTAAATTTAGCGGCTGTCCTTTCTTGAGGATGATGGGCTTTGACGCACAGCCACAGTTTTGGCCCCAAAAAGATACTTTCTTTAAAGGAAGATTCAAATGGTTACCCTACAATACTCTACAAATATATACGAGTGTCCCACCCACCTTGTATGAGTGAACCTGTGCTCATGTTTGTAAGGGATACAGACACCTACCTGCCTGCTAGATTGTTGGGAATGTTCGGTGTGTGTTGTTATGGCCTTTTCTTGTTGCTTTCATCTTTGTTTTGGTTGCTGTTCTATGTTTTTATGGTCGTTTTTTTTTCTGGTAGTTGTGGTTCTTGATGTTGCTGTTATGTTTCTTTTTGATGGTGTTTTTGTTCTTGCTGGTTTGGAAGTCGATGTGGCCACTATAATTTGTGGTAATATCCAGATTTGAAGTTACGAAATACTTCATGATTGTTATTCAAGTTGCCGCCTCGATAGAGGACAGGTCTATCTTAATCCATACCACGACAAACCATCAAATTCTGAGGTTATGACCACCCAAACACAAAAAAAAGAGATAGGTGCAAGATCAAACATCAAAGGTGGTGGATAAGAAACATCAACACGGGTCATCATCAGGGCTGCACCAAGCATTGAAAGGCCGGGCTTGGGCACCCTGGGTTGTTTGATGGGACTATGATGGGTTCCAACCCAGACGAGCGAGGAAGATGTTGAAATTCTTGGAGATATTCTTTTGCACCGGTGCTCTCGTACAAGTGTATGTGGCGGGGGTATATATGCAATGCGTGCGTATCACACTTCAATGCCGCAATTTCCATGAATGGGGCCTGAATGGGGGTATTCAAACACCATAGGTTGGGTTTTCCTCCTTAGAAAAGAACACTAGTGATAGCAATTGGCTTGTGATTGGTCACAAGATGTCACAAGTCTAGGGGGTTTCTTCCTATGGATGATGCAATGATGGATCTACCATTTTTGTTGGTTGCTAACCACAAGAATCCCACAGAGAATCCGCAAGCCCCAGCCTGTTCCAGGTCAGCTTGCTATGCATCACTGGAGAAGTACGATGAAGCCTTGAAGGTTGCAGCTCCCCACGTTGGCAGCTCCCCACGTTGGGTGCTTGTGGCCATGCTGCGATGGATCCTTCGTAGGGGCAGCCAAGTGACCGGAACCCCTATAGGCGATTCGTTGGAACTGGAGGTGTGGCTTGTCAGACTCATAGATTTGGAGGGTTTATCATCAAACACTTTGAAGCACCCAGTTACTTGAGGCTAGTAGAACCCATCGTGTCAAGTTGCACCCTGTCGAGTCATGTGAAACTTCTGTGCCCCCTGAGCAACTCCCAAGCACCAAGCAGATGCAAGCAAAATCATGTTTTTTTCTGGTAGATCTTCTCTAGGTTCCCGAACATCTTGAAAACTGATGATTATTTTTTACCTTGATATGAGAGTGGGCAGAATGGTATAGTCATCATGAGGCCAGTCACACAGCGGCCAACCCAACCATGCAGAAATATGTTTTCCATGCTGCGAAAAGTCCTCAGTGAGTCTGTGTTAGGAAACATGCCTGCAAAGAAAACAATGATAGTATTGAGTGGAACTGACCATGGGTATTCCAATTGTATCATCAATTTTGATGCAATGGTCCAGATAGTTGGGGTTGTAGAATTGTATATTTAGTAAGTTGATATAGGGGGTATGTTTATTCGTACTCTTGGACCTGATTCTACACATCTCTACACACTGAAGAGTATGGAATGATCTGATTCAACGGATTCAATCCGAAACTCATCACCAAATCTACGATCTGGAATGGTAAACACTAGCTGACATAGAATGCCACGTATAGGACTCGCATGTTGCTAAGGGATCAGTTTGACTGAGTGATGGCATGTTTAAGCACGTTTTCCTGTCAAGCATTGTTGGACCGTTATTGACCATTAGCAAGCATTGTTAACCATTGTAACCCAGTGCTAGCCATATGATGAGATTAATTAGTTATTTTAAAACATGCAATGAATCTTAAATTGAGGAACACATATGGTTGATATTACACAGATGTGAGCTCTGCTGTGACGAACATGGCTATGAACCACAACAAACCAGTGTTAACCATCGGCAGCCATGATCAACCAGCATTAAACGTCATCAACCATAAACATTATATAACTTCTGTAATAACTTGCTAAATTGAATTTAAACCATATTTTGATATACTGTATGCGTTTTCATCCTTTCATTGTTCTTAACCATCACTTACGTTCACGATCGTTACCAGTCAGGTTTGGTGTTCAACCATACAGTTCTCAAAACAGGGGTACACGCAACTCATCCATTATAAACCATTTATAGCAAAAAACCAAACCAATTTCGGGGTCCTCTATTTCGAGAAACCACCATAGTAGTTGTTCAATCATTATTGTTGGCGATTATTCCCTATGATTAACCAGCATATGTGGGTTTCCCTCTAATCAACCATTGTAATCCTTATGGCAGTGGGTCAGTCACCCTGTACCCCCAGTTCCCCTATCATTAACCATTGTTTTTTTCCCTCCTATTGTTGGTGAACTTATCCCTTATTATTCATTCTTGTTGGTTAATATTGACCCATAGCCCTATTACAAACCATTCTGAGAAACCACAATATAGTAGTTGTTCAATCATTATTGTTGGTATTCATTATCATTTCCCTGTTATCAACCATCATAATAGCCATGGTTTATCATTATAACTCCTATTACAAACTGGTTGGTGGTTTCAAACATTTGTTATTTTCCCTAGTAGTTATTAACAATTGGTTGGTTGACTTGCGCATATTTTTTAGAGGGCTTGCCACCACCAACCAGTTGTGATCATAATCAACCATTATTACCATAAGTAACCATATCTAACCATTATTAACCACTAGTTAACCATGGCTTGACACCACCAACCAGCAAACCATTTGGAGAAACCACCATGATCGCTTCTCCGAAGTGCCAGGACGGCGCAGAGTGCGTGAGGCTGAAGCCAGACTGGCCGAAAGGCTATACTCGAAAGGCCGGCTCCTGCGACGCGGATGTGCACCGACCCGCTGGGGATGCTGGTGAGGTATGCCGCATGCGAAGAAGAAACAATGATGGATGTATCGCAACTAATTTTCAGATGCATTTTTTATTTGTTGTTCATTTATTTGTTGATTTATCAATTTGTTTCTTCGGTTTCAGATATGAGATGATATACGCAGCTTGGGATCTTGCGGATGGTCCAAGTTGACGTAGGATGGATATCATATGAGATGGTGGATTGTTTTGGTCGGGACCTATCAATTCTGAACACAGGAATCCATTCGAAGCATGGTGGTGGCCTGGGCTACATCCTTTTCTCAAATCGAGCAGAGGTGGGAGTTTGTGGTGGCTCCTGGCAGGTTCGTGTAAACTCCTTCAAATGGGGTTGTCGAACCATCGGGAATATAGGTTCTCATCCAATTCACGAGCACGTTTGGGTCGCCCCTGTGGATAGACAACCACTATCTTGTGCGCCCTACAGTGCTTGAAACTGGAAAAAACCTATGGCATGTTGTTTCTGAAGAGAATGAACATCAACCATCATTCTACATCACTTGAGCATCGTAACTAAAATCCTCCACCTCAGTGCTGTGTCTCAGTCGCAGCTGGCATGGCTTTCAGCTTTCAGCTTGCGCCAGGGTTTGGCAGAGTACTTCCTGCAGAAGTATGATGATGCAGCTGAGACCTACAAGGACACGGCAGAACTGTCGACCCGTTCTAGGATCAGAAAGCAGCATTTGCAATGGGCAGCTGTTGTGGGAAGCAGTTTCCTGCCAGGTTTTTTTCAAGAGATTGGAGCAGCACTTTTGCCTTGGTGGAGCTATGGTCAGCTAAGCCAAGAGTCATGGCATGGCTACAATTCTGATCTAAATGGTCAGTTTACCCGAATGGGGGTACCCATCCTTTGTGGATAGATTCTTGCTCGGTGCTTTCGCCTGTTTGGCTTGTTTTCAACCATACTCATTGTGATGGCTTCCAATTACTGTAACAAGATTTAACAAACATATTTTTAGGATGGGGCAACATTCCCCACTACAAGGTGGACCCCTCAAGTTATAAGTGATGTTATAAGTTGTGCAACATATGTTACAACTAGGGGTAACATAATTTATAAATTTCGTAACTTCATGTGAAGATGTAACCAAGTTATCGATTTATAACATAAGTTATAATTTTCGATTGAAAAAAGTTATGAAAGTTAGCAAAGTTAACGTTGTTTTTTGATCATTTTTGATGTGTTGATAAGAGACTATAGGGTTTAACAAGGTTTTGATGAGATAAGTTGATGGGTTCATTGAATGAGTTGTTTTTTAGGTGGAATCTTGAATGATTGGATGTATTTGATTGTTTGGTTTGGCTGAATTTCTTTGATGTTTTGGATATGTTTCATTGGTTAGGGAATTGCAGTGTATATGTGTATAGGTTTATACGACCATTGGCTTGGTTCATGGAGAAACTTGGCTCAGTGTATCACTCGTGTTTCGGTGACTGGAGTGCAATGGCTGCTAGGGCGGCGATGCAGGACTTCCGAAACTTTGTCTTTTTTTTAAGGCAGTGTGATTGGGACGAACTCCTGGGGGAGAAATCTCAGCTGACCAAGCTGGAGGGTCTAGCCCGATATTTGGTGCGAGAGCTAGGTCTTCGCCACCCGACGGAGCCGACCCAAGCGGTCATTGCGGCCGTCTTGTCTTCTGAAAGGCAGCGTCGTGAGTCAGAAGCCACTCGCAACCTTTTGCAAACGGTGAAAGCCACGTTGAAAATGAACATCCTCCGAGCACAGACGCAAGGTGTGCCGTTGCCTGCTGGTACGGAAATCCTGGTTTTACCTACCTCTGTGCAACAGTTGCCGAACCCGTTGCAAGTGTTCTTTGCAAACCATGTGTTCGTTGCGCCGCCTGCTTCTGTTGGCTTGGAAGAGCTGCTGCAGTTTGCTCGGAGCATTCCTTTGCGTAGCACGCATAGGGCAAATCAACTTGCTCTAAGAGGGCAGCAGTTGATGCTCCCAGCCTCGTCAAGCGCGAACCAAAGTGTTCTACAGGCGACACAGATGGTTGGCGCTGTGTTAGCAGGAGTTGGGTTGGCGCAGGGTGGCCTCGGACAGTCCCCTTTGCTGCCCAACCTGCAGATTTTTGAGCGAGGAGAGCAACAACCTGCTAGACCTCCACCTCTCCGGGCTTTGCTGGACAGAGCTGCAAGTGGAGCCGAGGTAAGTGCACCAGCAGCGGCGCCGCAGTTGGCCATTGAGAACGGACCAACTTCTGCACCGGCTGCGTCAGTTGCGTCACCAACTGATGGTCGTGTGGGTACGACCGCTTTTGAACCGCCGCCACCGTCTGTGAGGGTGACTGCGGCTGCGGTTGAAGGATTGGCTGTTGCGCACTATGAGCGCGAACTCCCCTCAGTAGCAACTGAGTTGGTGGAGCGAGAGCCAAAGAAAAGACCTGCTGGCAAAGGTCTGAAGCGCCCTGCGGGTAAAATTGAGGAGGTGGCGTCTTCTGCTTTGAAGCGTCCTGCTGCCTCGACCAGCGTTGGCTCCAAGCCGAAAAAGGAGAAAACGCCAAAGGTTGAGAAGCAGAAGACTGACAAGAAGACCAAGAACAAGGTCTCCAAAGCGTTGACGCCTGTGTCGCGACGCAAGGCCCGGCAGCTTCGACCTCAGGGTTGTGCTCGCTGCCGTCACACTGTTGGCTGCTGTCCGAGTTGCTGGGTTCAACGAGGCTACGAGCTTCAGTGAGATTTTTGGTTGCTCTGTGACATCCTCATACACTTTTGTGACGTCTGCGTCAAAAAAACAGTGGCTGATAGTCTCATGATAGTCTCATGGTTGCACTTGTTCAGAAAATTGTTTGTTATATACATGCATAGATGTATATGTGTTTATCTATTCATGTGTATCTATTTACTTATATATATATATATACATATAACCTCTGTTTTCATGTGGCTGATGGAAACTCATTCACCTTCTTTTCCGCAGCTCCTTTTTGTGTTTGAATCGATTGCCTAGGCACCAACCATGCGTTCCCACTACGCTTGGCGCTCGAACTCTCTGGGGGACAGAGTCGAGTGTGCTTTGGCTGGTGCTCAGAGCACTACCCTTGTGGTTGCTACTCTTGATTCGCTGTGGGGAAAGAAGGGAAAGCGACCTGTTGAGCCAATTACTGTTGAAGATAGCCAAGAAAGTACAAAGACAGAACCAGTAATTGGAAGTCCTGACCACAAGCGGTCCCGCCCACTGGAACAGCCTGTCCGTTCTAAGGAGCGGCAAGTCTTGGCGCGACAGCTGTTTGAAGCCTTGGAGAAACTCCGTGGGCCCGAGGGCCAAGCGGTGGTTGCGCAGCGTAAGAGTGTTCTACTTGAGTTGCTGGACGCTGCTGTTTTAGATGTTTTAGATGATCAGCTGCCAAAAGAAAACATGGCGGCAATTCAGAAACTTGTTTGCGACGCATACTCTGCGTTGACTGACAGTTGCTGAGACAATCCATAGAGAGAGTTTGAGGGGAAAAAAAGTAAACGTTGCAGCTGTTTTTGAAGTGTACCCCTTTCTAGTTGTCACTCACCCGTGGTTCAAAATGGTTGGGCCACTTCAGCTGAAGCATGTCGCCGCAATGTTTTCTGCAGCCGTGTAGCCGTACGGGTTGCTTTCGGTGCGCTTCGGTGCATCGGTGCGACCGGAGGCGGGGCCCTGGTGTATTATTATTGCCCAATGTTAATAATATACGATGAGATGTTCATAAGACAACATATCTACGATTGCAATATTCATATAATCTCTATATATGACATTGATAAAAAAATATATTCATTATTCATCTATTTGCAATATACAATCGGCACATTGTGCAGCCCAACGCCTGCGCTGGCCCACGGGTAATATATAAAACCTTGCGCCCACGGGCCGAGTCAAATGTCTGCCTGCGGGCGACACCATTGCGCCTGCGGGCCAAGTACATAGTCAGCCTGCGGGCGACTAGAAGCTCGTGCCTGCGGGCCGAGTACATAGTCAGCCTGCGGGCGACTAGAAGCTCGTGCCTGCGGGCCGAGTACAGTGTCAGCCTACGGGCGACTGCAACTTGTGTTTACGCGTCAGCCTGCGGGCGACTGCAACTTGTGTTTGCGTGTCAGCCTGCGGGCGACTGCACGGCACAAGTAGCAAAATGCCAGCCTCCGGGCGGCATTGAACTTGTCAGCCTGCGGGCGACAGAGGGTAGGGTCGCAGTTACAGTAAGAGAGGGGTTTTCGTTTTCGTATATACTTATCTGATTTAATTGGTATGAATCTACAACGGTATTCTTAATTGATGTTAACCTGAAATGATTTTAATCAAAAACCCTGGTCAGGTCATGGCGGACGAGTCCTCTGAGGATGGTTGTGACCGCCGACACAGGCGACCATCGCCGCCCCAGTCTGCGCCTCTCGAGGCAGAGAACGAAAGCAAAGAGCCGGTGAGCAACGACGAGCTGAAAGAAGAAAGACCGGAGAGAAGAACAAACCGTGGTGGTTGGAGGAACACTAGAGAGAGAAACCGCGGCAACCAAGTGCAGTGCGACGTTTGCTTTCGCAAACTTGTCGACACAGAAAGTGGTCTTGCAATGCACAGGAACAGCAAGTACCACTTGACGTGGCTGTACTACAACCAAGGGTACAGCTGGCAGGATAGCGAAAGGAGAGCAGCTGCAGAAGCGGACGAGTACATCCGCGGCCACAGAAAAACTCGCAGTGCTTCAAAGGCGCCTTCGGGCGCTGAGAGGCCACAGTCACCGAAGAAGAAGATGACCTGGGAAGAGCATCAGCGGCGCCAGCAACAGATCGCAGACTTCATGAACAGCCGGTCTGAGTCTGCAGATCGGGGAACTGGCCGGGATCAGCTGCGGTCACGAGCAGCTAGAGCCCGTGGTCGTTCTCGCAGCGCAAGGCGGCTGAAGAGTCGACCCAGGACTCGCGACAGTCGCAGTCCCAAACGGAGCTCTGGTGTGGGTGCTCGACGTCCAGGTGCTGACTCGCGTGAGCGCAGTCATCGCCGAGATCGTCGTACCAAGACTCCAGAGCGAAACAGGAAGCCTACGGGCCCTGAGCGACACTCACACAGTCGCACAGGTGTCGAAACCAAGCCAAAGGAACGTCAGCCGACTGTCCGGCGAGAAAAAACTCCAGCCAGTTCCAGCAAGGTTGCTCCAAAGGCTGCCAAACCTGTGCCCAGTCCAAGCGGTTCCTACTACAGCTACTACTCGGACGAAGAAGTGCCTGCCACGGCAGCGCCAGTGAAACAGGAGACTGCTAAGACTGAGCCAGTGAAAAAGCAGCCTGCCAAGAAGCAACCAGCTCAAGCTCCTCAGCCCGAAGCACCAGTGCTTCCTGAGAGATCGGCTTCAGCTTCTTCTCTGCTGACGCCGCAAACGGCGTTGGTGAACCAACTTTTGAAAACCGCAATCCGTGAGGGTTTGCGATCCTGACCTGTCAAGCTTCTTGCGGTCAAAAAAGGCTGAGAGCAGCAGCAACTCTCTGGAAACAACAGCTCTCTAAGACAATTTCACCAAAAATTGACATAACACAACTGTGTCACGATCATTTTTGGTAAGAAACCTACATAACACATATGTGTAATGAAGTTAATATTAAAAAACAATACATTACACATATGTATCCTGTGAAATAAGCACATAACACATATGAGAAACCACCATGCTGGCAATGTGTATTTTTTGTGTCTTTTTGTGTCTTTTTGTGTTCCGCCTTACGGCATTAAAGCAAAGCAAAGACATAACACGTATGTGTAATACTTAAATAGTATCAAAATTTCACATAACACATCTGTGTAATGTAGGTTTTTAGACCCCAAAAGCACATAACACATATGTGTAATGCTCTCCCAACCAACACAAACACATAACACATAATGTGTATTTTTTCAAGTACAAAAAAAACGTGATTCTGCAGCCTTTTTTCCCCAGTTCTGTCGCTTCGCTTTGCCTTGACTTACAGACATGGCAGCCATGGAAGAGACACTGGCTGCAGCTCAGCAGGCGGAAGTCCCAGCCAGTGAGTCTGCCGAAGGAGTCCCTGAAGCTGTGACTACTGAGGCCGGGGAAGAAGGGGCAGA
>VSDK01026563.1:95468-120197 GCA_009767595.1 Symbiodinium kawagutii
GCCGGGGCTGGTTCATCCCTGCCGTGGCTGCCACGCAGTTTTGACGCAGATGCGTCGAAAAGGCTTGATACTCACCAACCTCTTGCTCTCAGAAGAGTCTGTGGTGAGCTTCCTGGTGGAGGCTCAGCAAGAGAGGAAGGAAGCGGAAGGTAATCGCTTGAGCTTCTCCAAGGTGAGATCGCTCTTGAAGAGGCAGATGATTACTGAGACGCAGTCCCGTCACGCTGACAGCTTCGATGGGGAGTGGCAACCCTTGTCTGTGTGGGAATTGCGTGGCTACGACACAGCCAAGATAGAGGAGCAGTGCCCTTGTGAGACTCACAGCGTCTTAGGAAAGACCTACAAGCTAGTCATCCACGCAGAGAGTGATGCTACCATCACCTCAGAGGTGGAAAGGCGCTTGGTCACCTTAGAGAACGCGGCGCTGCAGAAGAAGAGTTCCGCTCAACCTGCTCCTGGCCAGCCAGTTCTTGAGCTCGACGAGGCCCTGGAGCCTAAGGAGAGCAAGAGCAAGAGAAAGGCTGGCCTCACTTTGGAGGAAAGAGAAGAGAACAAGCGCGCCAAGGCAGCGCAGAGAAAGCTGGAAGTGGAACGCAAAGTTGAGACTGCAGCTGCTGTGAAGTACTTGCCACAGCTCAAGGCTGTCGAGGCCAAACTGAAGGACAAAGTCGAGAAGCTTGGCACACAGTTCGACGACCTGTCCGGACGAGTGCAGGGTGAGGTCAAAGACTGTCTCGAAGACTTGGCTGAAGTTGTGTCTGTAGGCACCAAAGTGTTAAGCCTGGCAGCTGCTGGAAAGTCTCTGACGGACTTGGACGTTCCTTGGAAGAAGGACAAGGACTTGCAGTCCAAGGTCAAGACTGCAAACTCTTGCCTTAGAGCACTCCAAGAGTTCGTCCGCAGTAACAAAGAGAACGCAGCGCCTAAGACCAAGAGAGCCAAGAAGGCTTGAGGCAGACTGCGCAAAGACACAGTGGCGCGGTCCTCTTACCGCGACCAGTGTCGCTCACCCTGGCATCATCGTCAGTGCTGTGAGTTGCTCACCCTGGTAACATAGCCAGCGACGTGAGTGTTGATTAATTCATGTGCTTAGCAAAGAAATGTTAAAAGCATATCCCACCGTGGTATTGCTTTGCAATTAATAATCCTCTCTCTGCACAGGCAGTCTGTGAGATCACTTGGTCTCAGGACGACTTTGAAACGGGTCAGGTTCAAAAAGATAAGCCGCAAACACGCGCATGACCCAGAGCACAAAACACACAAGGATGCATAAATATAAGTCAAGCAATTAGAATAGAAACGTAGTCAATCAATAAAGGTTAAAACAACATATGTTTTAAACTATATATATGTATTTATATATATATATGTATATATACCTGCATTTACCAAAAAAATCCATAAAGTCCGGTTAAGGTCTACACTGATTCTGAAACAACAATTGAACGCACATTGATTGTTAATACGATGCCTGCAAGTTTGGCTCGCAGGAACAAACCTTCAAAGCATCCTTCAAAAGATGGCGGAGTTGTGCTCTCACGCAATTGCCTGCGTGATCACACAATCCCTGTTGCTGATAAGCAACACGGATGACTGGAGATATGAAGTTGCTGAGGCCATGGAACTGCTGAAGGAAGTTCTGGCGCAGATCCGCATCAATGCGGATTTCCCGGAGCACCGGGAAACGGCAGCGTTTGTCTACAGGCTGTTGGTGTCCATTCGTGGACAATTGCAAGAGTGGCCGGAAAGTCAGCCACTGAAGTATGATGGACCATGGCCAAAGATGCCGCAGCCAGAAGACAATCCGGTTTGGGAAGTCAAGCATCCCAACCGGAAATTGTTCTGGCAGGAAACGCGCGCCGGTCTTCGCTTCCTGCGTCGACATGAGCAAATCTTTGTGGGTAAACCATGGGATTGGCTTGTCGATTTTCTGTGTACATTAGACTTAGCACTACCATAGCTCTCTAGGAATCATCCTATAATACACAGCTAACGCACAGTGCAGAAAAAAATGAAGCTGAGGTAGCCTTGGTAAATAGTCGCTCAGTGTTCCTGGTAAAATAAGATCAACACTCACTAACTCACTGCCTTTGTCGTTCACCGCAGCCACCCAAACCCAAAGTAGGTCAGAATCGGTCCATGTGTGAGCCATGTCTTCCGCAGACCAAGAAAAAAACAGGGGCCGCGCATTGGCGCGGTTCAGTTTGGCAAGCATAGCCAAAATAGAGCGGTTGCTTTCCGGCAGCCCAACCGTCGCTATCAGCGGCGCGCAAAAAAGGAAATTCGCCAAAGCTCTGGCGCCAGCGCGTGGCTGCGTGAAGACATTGGCTGCGCCTCACAAAGATGAAGCGCAGCCCGATGTAGTCTTTGCTATGGCCGACATCAAAGAAACGCTGAGATATATTTCTGCTTCGTGTCCAAGTTTCGCAGAGTACCTTGCGCGGCATGACCAAAGAAAGCCTTTTTGGATTGTTTTATCGCATGATGAGACGACCGGAGGCAATGTTCTTGCAACAGAACAAAGAAAAAAGGCCGTTCTGGTTTACATGGCATTCATGGACGAAAGCATGCAGGCGCTACAGGATTCACAGCATGCCTGGATTCCCATCGCTTGTGTAGCACATTTCCAGATTGCCAATGTTAACGGTTCTCTAGGGATGATCCACCGGCTGATAATTGAAGACTGGTCCAGACAAAACTTGTCAGACCAATTCCCTGTGGGAAACGTTCAAGTCAGCTTGAAGTTGACAATGTTCATCGCTGACATGGATGGACATCGAGCAGCCCTGGCTGCTAAGGGATCCGCTGGCCTGAAGCCATGTGCATTTTGTGCAAACTGTTTGTCCAAAGACGCACAAAGCACAACTGAAAGAGGCCAGTTTTTCACCATTGAAGAAGGCAGAATTGATCAGTTCCAGGCTACTACACAAGAAGGACTACAAGCGTATATCCGCAGGTTAGTCCCGGAAATGGAACGAATGACAAAGGTGGACAGAGACACCTTGGAACGTTGTCTCGGATATAATGTCACACCTCATTCCATGTGGACGTCGGATATTTGCTGCGCAGTCTTACCTCTGGAATGCTTCATCAACGATCAGATGCACATTTATTTTTCCAATGGCGTTTGCTCTCTGGAAATTAATCTTTGGCTTGCAGAGATTGAAAAAGTAACCAAGAAAAATGTGCAAGACATCCAGGCAGCCGTTCTAGCTGCAGACTGGAAGCGTCCCATGATGTTGCACAAAAAAGGTGAAAACAGATATTGGATCAAAACATTATTCACAGCACAGTACTTTAAAGGCAACATGTACTCGGGAGAAGCAAAGCGCACGCGTGCGCTCATGAGTCTTCTCGGCTGGCTGACTGAAAGTCTCTGGGCACGGGTGCCTGAACTTGCGGAAAAGGCGCAATGTTTTTTGCATTGGTTGCCTGCGTGCAACATCTTCGAAGACTTCCTGAAACTAGAGATTGGCAGGGTTTGAAACACCTGCAGCAAGTGCATCACGCGGCATTTGTTGTCGCATATCCAAACTATGTGCGCCCGAAACATCACCACAGGCATCACTTGCCTGCGCAATATGAACGTTTTGATTTCATCCCCACGACGTGGGGCACAGAATCGAAACACAAAGATTACAAAAGCTGTTACTCGAGCAACTTGCAACATCTGCTGCAAGAAGAAAAGGGCGGCTCCCAGTTCTCTGTGAGTCTACTT
The DNA here is from genome assembly GCA_009767595.1 of Symbiodinium kawagutii. Taxonomy (NCBI): domain Eukaryota; class Dinophyceae; order Suessiales; family Symbiodiniaceae; genus Symbiodinium; species Symbiodinium kawagutii. The sequence continues at coordinate 99,187 of VSDK01026563.1, forward strand.
CCAAGACTTCTGCTACGCCATTGCGAATTGGTGAACGAACAACCCTTCGCACTTGACGGTTTCTTGCTGGAGACTCCTTTCCCAGCAGCTGATGTTGAAAGAGAAACGGGACTGACAAACATAGAGTTGTCCTCCCACTGTCGGACTGGTGTTCTCAACATCAAAGAAGGAGATGTGCTCGTGTGGGGCTCATCACATACCCATGCAGCTGAGATTCATTTCTTCGTTGTCGAAAATCAATCCTTGTTTGTCTATGTGTCAGCTTTAGAGCTGCTCACAAAAAAACAAACCTTGCTGACGTTCAAGGCGAGCGGACACAAAACTATGCTGAAATGGTCACAGCTCGAGTGTCCCAACACTCCGACATGGTGGCAAAAGACCACTGAAAACGAATTTCTACTCCTCCCTTGAAGGAAAAAGCTTAGCCGGAGCCTGGTCCCCACGATTCACTTCACATCGCACTTGCATGATGTTCGTTCAATAAATTCAGCTTAAAAATCACATCAAAACCAACCAAAATAAGTTACACAAGTTATAACTTAAGTTATAAAATCTCTAAAACTAACTTTGTTAACTTAGATACAACTCCGATAACATATGTTATAACTTTCTTAACTTAGATATAACTAAGGGGGCCACCTTGTAGAATAGATTGGTTTGTTCTACCGCTTTTGGATGCCAATGACAATGATATCGTTCCTGTGTGCTTTGCAGCGTGAGGCTGGTCTCAAGCTGGCACCCGAAGATGCCACGCTGAAAGAAGGCTTGAAAAAGGCACCGGGGACGGATTTTTCGGCGCATCAAACCGGTGAGTTTACAGCGCTGAAACTGACTGAGAGAAACGACTGATTAGACCGCAGCAGAGGCATTTGACTTTGGAACCTGTAATGACATGCAAGAGTGATCAAAGTGCATTGTTGGAGTCGAGTTTTGAAACTCCATTCATTAGTTGAAGTTCAAACAAATGTGTATGTCTACAAGCAGCTTGTTCTGCATTGCTTCTTTGGAGACCAATACCCAATCAATCACTGGGACACTCGGCCGAGACATGCTAGTTCCTTGACATGTAGATTGATGACCCGCAGTTCTATTTTTACATACGAGGGACAGTATAGCCATGAGTAGTTGTAGGCATTTCATCCAACCGTTCAGGGTCAGCTGCAGCCGAAGCCTGTTGTGAATCGTTCCAAGAATCCATCACAATCACAAGACCAATGTCCTCACATCCAACACCTATGACCTATAATTAACGGTTGCTATCATGTTCAATCATCATCATCATCATCATCATCATCATCATCACCATCATCATCATCATCATCATCACCATCGTCATCATCATCATCATCATCATCATCATCATCATCACCATCGTCATCATCATCATCATCATCATCATCATCATCATCATCACCATCATCATCATCATCACCATCGTCATCATCATCATCATCATCATCATCATCATCATCATCATGGTCATTGTCATCGTCATGGTCATCGTCATCGTCATCATCATCATCATCATCATCATCATCATCATCATCATCATCATCATCCACCCATCCTGATTTTCACCGTCAATCATCGAGATCTATGCAAACTGCTTTCATTTCGGGCATTGACAGCTGAAAATTAGAGCTCCCATGACCAAAATCACCAACAATTTGGGTAACCAGCAGTAGCAGGTCGGAATGAGCTTTGCAACATGTTGGTATTGGTATGGGCATAGGATGTAACTAGGGTAGTTGCTGCACAACCTGATATATGCCTGTTCCCGAAGGGTTTAGAATTTAGACCCTGTAGGAATGATGGTTTTTCTCGTTTCCCTACGAAAATGGTGATCTTCGGGATGGATGAGGGGTCTGCTGCTACATGGATGTAGCCCATTGAGAGAGTATTGTTATCCCTTCCAAGACCTTTGCAGCCTCGCATTGGCCGACTCACTGGTGCGCCGGTGGCATGAAAGCCTTAGTGACTGGCTTGTGCTGCTGCTGGTCTTTTGATCAGCCATTGGTTGGTAACCATGGCTGTAGCCTATGCATCAACTGCACCACACTTTGGGGTTACTTACCATGGTTGCTAACCAGTCACTAGCCGTCGGATCCAAGTGCCAGGATTTGCAGATATGGCCATGGGCTCTGGGTGAAACCCTACTGAACATCAATACATGACCAGAATAGTTTTTGCTGGGATGTTTGCCTATTTGTACTCATCGTTTGGATGGTTGGTTTGACCTATACCTGTATATATTTGTATGATACATTATACACTGGTGCACATCGTATGATATGTTGTTTGTTTTGTTCTGATGTTTGCTAATCATGTTTCATCATGGCACGCTATACAATACACACATAGGCATGTCACCTGTGGCCAAGGTTACTGATGCTACACAACATCGAGATGTGTTTCAGATAGACAAAATCGCGTGCCTATCTTAAATTATCTCTACTAAATCTGTATGTTGTTTATATGTGAACATGTAAATAAAACTATGCAAAACATACGTACATTAATGTATATATTTACCTATTTTGATATTTCTATTTACATAGAGCATTTAGATTTTTTGGCATACAACAAGTGTACACATATATATATATATACATATATATATATACATATCTATCTAAATAAATATATATTTATATATATATATGTATATCACATACATTTGATTCAATGCTTCGTTGCTGATGCAGATATGGCCAGGCCATGGATGCCAAGTACGAAGTGCCTGGTGCAGGCTGCGCTCTGCAGCGAGCCGCCTTGGGAAATCAACGAAGCTCAAAATCACGAGTTTTCATAGGGAAAACCAGCGATTTTCAGCTATTTGGATGGGAAAAATATGTTTTTTTAATCGGAAGACGAGCAATTTCAAGCTATTTCGTTGGTTTTTTTGACCACCAGCGATTTTTATGGGTCATTTGCCGCTAAAACCAGTTACTTCTACTTGAAAAAAGCAGCGATTTCTATGGGAAATGTATAAATCAACCAGGTTAGTTTGCCGGAGTGGACGAAGAGTGCAAGGGTTGGTAGAGACGGTTGGCTCAACAGCTGACCCAGGGCTAATCCATGTTGGACTGTTGGCTCAACATAAAAAGAAAATAAATGGTTGGCCAGTTAGCCATCATTTTTCATTGCGCTTAGCCTGGTGCATTTTGTGTATCACAAGCAAGCGTTAGCAACAAATTCATCAGCATGCTTCATTGATCTTGGCTATCATTGTACCTGTTTGTCGCTACTAGACAGTCAGTGATGTGGGTGTATTGTGAATGTCAGATTATCTAAAGAATAGCTATTATCCACCCATTGACATTGCTTAGGACAGATCCATTTTTTGGGGCCCGGGGTGATTCACCCTGCTACTAGGGCAACATGATCGGGCTTTCCCGACTGACCAGTTTTTTTCACCAACTTGCATTGGGATACTTCAAGGGTTAGAGCCATCGAATTCCGGGAATTCACCGGGGATGGTTGGCAGCGATGGTTTGCTCGAAACTTTGGGCTGCTCAAAGGGCTTCGGATTGGCTTATTGTCAAAGGGGCAAACTGGAGGCATCCACAATGGTACATCCAAGCAATGGTAGGATTACAACCTAAAACTCGAGGTGTCCATGCCTTCAAGCATTCAAATTGTTGAAACAACTGGAGCTTTGGAAAACCGATGGACTCAAAGTTCCATCCTTTTTAATGGTTTGTCGAAACGAAAAGGTCAACAAAGAGGAGTTTGCGTGTCAAGACCCTCGATTCGAGGTGAATATCCCATGACTTCACTGACTGCATGTGGTGTCCAGATCGCAGTTGCATCTGTAGATTGCTTTTCATCAGCTGCCTTGCTCCTTTCGTTGGTGCAGCACAACTTGACAGCTATGGCTCACGCTTATCAATGCTGAAAGTGCCATACTCAAGCAATCATCCTTTGGAAGAATGGTTAACCGCCAATGATGATATTGATGGCCATCGCCCAATGAAAAAACATTTGGGAGTTGTAAAACCTCATTTTGGCCATCAGTGGATCACCATTTCTACTGGTGATTAGCCCTCATAGGTGATCCACTCATCACCACCAACGGATATCAGCCGGGGCGCACCCTTGCGAATTCTCCAAACTTCGCTTCGGCGGAAGAGCTGCCCTTTTGGCCCAAAGTCCGGTAGACCAGTCGTGCTTTCCCCTTAGTCTCCTTAGTCACTTGGTTGCAGCTGGTAGGTGTGGAGTCGCTGATAGGTGCCCCCCTGAGACCTACAGCAGCTGGTAGCTTCATCTCGCTGGGGAATGTTGCCAAGTACAGTGTTTCAGCCAGTCAATTAAGGATATAAAGGCAACTTTTCACCAACTTTTGACTTACCAAAGTTGTGATGTTGATCACCCGAGATGCCATGACTTTCGTTCACGTGCACCACGCAGGGCATCGCTTGGATGCGCACCTGGAGCCAGACCTTGGCCCCAAGGGCTGGAGCTTTGAGCTGTAACCAGGTGGTTTGGGTCATCCCTGATACAAACACTAATAGATACAGCTACCTTAGGAACTAATGGCTACCCAGGATTAATAAACCCCTGGTTGATTAACTAGGGGGGGTCCCATTTAAATGGAAAACCCATTAGCTGGTACGATTTGTACCTGGCTTGGACACCAATCCGAGTACAAGCAGGTTGGTTGGTTGAGTGGCTGGTTGGAATGGCAGCTTCACCTTGCTGTGAAGCTGCGGCTCAGGACGGCATGGCTTTGAAAGTTATCCTCAGGCAGGATTTGAGCTGGTGGGCCCGGGCGTTCTTAGATGGCTGTGGTCTCACCCCAAGCATCCAGAGGCTGTTTCGTGCTTAAGCCCATCATCTATATCTATCCAAACTGGTTGGTCATTGTCATCTTATGAAACCTTATCATGAAGCCGTCTGAGCATGTCTCAACCACTGTCAAAAACTAGTCATGATTGTCAAGCTTTAGAAGCCAGAGACCCATGACTGTGGGGTACATGATTGATGGAAATGGATTTGCAGCTATGGTTGAATGTGGTTCTGGTTCCGCAAACATCAACATTTCGTTGCATCCATGTTTTGTCATGGGTAGCTACTAACTTGCTCCTGTCAATGGGGCACCAGAGTGTTCTTTTTGCTCGCTTACCTGTGGAAAAAACGAACGTGACCTAGCGCTTCCAGGACAACGAAAGTTTTGCTCACTCGAAGGCTACAATGTACTCCGCGTCTTGCTGCTGACCCTTGCTTTGTGCACGTGCTTGCATGCAGCATGGATGCAACGGGAATTTTGTGGAGTGCAAATATTTGATGCTTGTGAGCGGGCACAGCCCCCTGATCACGCCCGAATGCAAAAAGCTAATTTATGCTATTTGATGTTCTACTGGAACTAAGCTATTTGCTGTTCTAACATGTGAAAGTCATGCTTGAGGGTGCCCGTGACTACATCTTGAAGCAAAATTACAGTGTCACCCGGTCTTGTCTAAACTTGGCAGCGATGGCGCATTGTCCTTTTTTTTGCAGGGATGTCCTCACTGTGGTAGCCATCGAACATAAGATTGTTTCCCGGAAAATGCTGCACTAGTTCAGTTGACCGACATACAAACTGTGTGTGTGTGTTTCCTTGCATCACGTTTTATCCCCATGTTCTGGGCTGATCTTTCATGGTTCAATAAACATACCCCTATGCACATTTGTTTGGTTTTGTTTCAACATGTTCTTCATGTTTTTCATTTATATGGTGTGATTGGTTAATCTAATAATCTAGTCATATTTTCATGGGGTTCGTTGGTGATTAAGTCGTATTTTCCACGGGGTTCAAAAGCACATGAAACCACCAACCAAACTACATCCATTTCGTGGCACTGGCTATGTATCCCTCGTGGCCTTTGTGCCTACACGGCCTGGGCGTCAGGTTTCTTCCTCTCTCCCTGGCAACTGCTCAGAACTGGCCTGCTTGCCAGGCGGGGGTTCGGCATAGGCACTACTAGGGGCCATCGAAATAGGATTAGGTGGCGTAGTAAGTACTACTGTATAGTGACTAGAGTTGCCTGTAGTGGCCTGGAGTTGCCTGTATAGTGCTGCCAACTTTCCAGAACTTGTATTACTTGGCAGTACATGGTCCTTATTTTATCTTTTTGGACATGCTATGAGATGAGGACATCCGAATGAACTGTTTTTGGAGCTGCAGTGTGGTACTGTACCAGGTGTCCATGAGTTTGAGCAGAAATTTAGTCAATCTGGCAGCTGCAACTGTGCATGGTGGGCAGCTGACATGGCTGCAGTTGACCCCAAATTTGTTCGGAGCTAGGATTTAATATCATGAGAATTTCTTGAGTCTTGTGCACTTTTGTAGACTGTTTTGCTTAGTTTGCATGATCCCTTACATTGATACTTGCGTCTTTAGATGCTTAATTGCTTTTGTAGTTGTGCTGTTGGTTGACATTCATCACGTTCGGAGAACGAGTATGTCTTGCAGTTTGCACGATTGAGTTCACGGAAAACCAAAGACATTGGCAGCCCGGCCTCGGCGTAAGCCCGATGGACGAGCAGTGGGACTCAATAGACAAGGATGGCCAATCAATGCTTGCAGATGTGAATAGATATGGTTTAAGTGTGTTTGTTCAAGGATCGCTTTTGATCCTTTTTGGGGTATCACATTGGTCAGGAAATTCAAGCAACCTATCCTTGATTTTAAAATGTAAAGCAAGCAATTACTCGTAGAAGATTCGCCCTCGATATGGACTGGACCTTCATCATGATCCATAACTCCCCCGGACCAAAACAGCAGCGGGCATCCGTTGTAAGGTTTGTGTGGGCAATTTACAAACAGCAACTTATTCAACTGTGAACAGACCAAACACTCAAGTATTTTCTAGGAATCAGTTGGAACATGTTGTCATTCGATTTGTGTTTTGTGTCCAAAGGTAATCACGGGTTCGAAGATAGGACTTGGGTGACGACTGCTGACCTTGGCAGGAGCAGAACACAGTGATTCGAAACGCAGGACAGGCTCTCTTCACCAACTTACAGGCCATGGGATTGCCAAAAGCTGTCCGAAGATCACCGATCTTATTGGTAGTTGATGATGATGGTCATCAACTCCTGTAATTCATCAGCATTCCTTGAATACTTGGGACAATCACTGTAGGATAACCATGGGTTCTGATCACCTTATTGATCACCTTGATCAGCTTGTGGTACGTCCAGTCTGAGTTGGTTCTACCAAGATTTGGACACAGACCGCAAGATAAGGAAGTTCACGCTCCAGTAGCCGACTGGCTTTCCAGGGAAGGCCTGGTTTTCAGGCGACATTTCTTTGACCCGGCATATCACCATCGGACATCGGGAGGTTGAACAGATTCACAAACGGTTGCCAATGGCAACTAAGCCTGGAGATGTTGTGGAGCTTCAAGATTTAGTTACAACCGCGACTGCCAGTTCTAATTGATGATTTTAAGATATTTTAAGTATACTTTCCAGCATCAGGCTGTTGCTTGCCAACTACATTTTGGGATGGTGGCGAATGGCGATCAGTTCTGTTCTGCTGTTTCGCCTCGTCTTGGTACAGAGATGGCCATCCCGAATCCAACTCACCTGGGCTACAGGGCTATGGCGCAACCATCGGATGCTTCCTGGACGATTGCATGAGCTCAGACAAGTCGAGAAGCCCCAGATGTGGTCACCCACGTGCTGGTCGAGGTGTTGTAGATGAATATTACAACGGCCTCAGGTGATTAGAAATGACTGAAGGGAATACCAACAAAATCAAATCTTGAGTCTTTCCCGGTGCCACTATTCAGGAGGGTCAAAACAAACACGGGGCCACTGAAGAAGTTTCAAACACACTTGCCACTATGGCACGGTCCTAATCAGTTGTCAACATTATGTCCTTAACCCCGGAACTCTCTTAAAAATGCATTGATTGTTCGAACAACTGGTTGGTTTAGGAGTGGTCCTGAGAGTTTAAGTTTTGATTGGGATTCCCTCCCCAAATAATTTTCTTTGGCGAGTTTAAGATTGAAGGGAATCACAGTTTAAGAAATGCAGCACTTGATCGACAAATCAACGGTGGTAGTCAATGCACTCACGACCACCGGCGTTTGAACAGGTCAATCCTTTGCCTCAGGGTATGGAAAGATGTTTGAACCATATGGGTGGTTTCTTGAAAATAAGGGACCCGCCAAAAAAGGTTGGCTTATACTAATTAATGATTGATATTGGATGCTGGATGATTAAAAGGTTGGTATTTCCATAGATGCTAATGTTGGATGATCTAGGGGTCCACTATTTTTAGAAACACCCACATCTACTTGTGCACTGCCCATTCTGGTCTGAGGGGAAAGGAAGCAGCATACGATACAGCGCAGCTTTCAATTATCATCAAGCAAACACCGTGTGCTAAAGTACAGTAGGGTTGGATGCATATATATATATATATATATACTTCTTGAATCACCACGACTTAATGGCATTTGTTGAACCCCCAACAATTATTGGAAACCACACATTGTTGATGATTGCATCAACAAAAGAACATATCTATGTAGAAAGGCATGCTTGTGTGCGTGCTTGTCTCTCTAAACGTATATCTCATGCTATCTACAGTATGTATGTAAAGTATTGTATGTATTTACGGTAAGTATATATGAATATTATATGAATCATAAATGTGTGTGTGTTTTTTCCCAATGATTTTGCTCATGATCGTCCGGATGTGACCCAGCCACTTGACCCTTTTCAGAGTCGCCATCGAAGCGCCGAGCCCACGATTTCCAGCACAGGTTCGTGGCAAGTGAGATCGAGTCATGTGCAAAGGTGCCAGGGCTTCTGGAGGTGGCACTAGGGCGACCATGGTTCAACCTATGGTGGTCAAATTCACTAAGCCATATGTATCACAATGGTTCTAATATGATGGTTACAAAAATGTCTGGTTAAGCGTGGTTGATTGATTAATTGCAAAATTCACTGAGCAATATGAATCATGGCCACTGGTAAATAACCATAGTTTTTTCATGGGTAACAATAGGGGGGGCCAGAACCAACATCAATGGTTAAACGACAAGTTTCTATGGTGGTTTTTCAAGCCATAGCGAAGGCCCAAGTTATGGTTGATTTATTACCGAAAATGATTAATATTGGATAATTGGGGGCACCCCTATGACTTGAGAAACCACCGTATGAATCATGGTTCTCATTCCTGGGGGTTCAGTATGGTTTGGTTAAGCATGGTTGGTTGCAAAGTTTGTGTATTCACGATGAATATCATGGTAAAACCACGTAATGTGATGGTTAAGATGTTGAATCCTTGGTCAATAACATCATCAGTTCGGCTGCCAACATATGATTTATTGTATATATATATATATAAACTCTTATCAGGACTCGAATCAAAAACAAGTAAATCATTCTAATAGGATCCAAACCCTGAAAATCCAGCATGGTCTGATTTAAACCAGCTTAAGCCATCGTCGGTAGTTAACCAGAGACGCCGCGCAAGCGTTTTTCTTCCCTCATTACACGCTGATAAACCACGCTGAACCAGCTGACCAGCTGTAACACCGGCTATGGCTATACACAAAGATGCTGGATGCATGGCTGGGGGTGAATCTGGTGATGAGCACCTTCAATCTAGCAATGAGAGGCCTTCACCTTGCTGATGAGTTACCCAGAACAAAGATGTGTACTTCTCCTAGCTGCCCGATCAACCTGTTGGAGGCTTTTTATGGTCCACACAATCGACGAACATGCTGAACTCAATTCTTTGTCCATTTAAATAGGATGCTATTTATGGTCAACTATGTATTATGTATTGTTCATTTAGTTGTCACAATACTATCCTATATTCATTTTCTTTCTTTACATAGGACAAGGACACAAGAGCTGCCGCTCCCTTTCGCGGTGTCCGCGCTTTTTTTGATAAAGACCTGCCAGCTGGGAGAGGAGAGTTTTGACCGCGCCCTCCACATAGAGACCAGATATTATATGCGAGCTGGGTCAAGCAATTAATCAACCAATTACTGGGATAACCACCAATAATAATATGGAAAATAATGAATAATGATGGGGAACCAGGGGTACAGGGTTTTGACCCACTGCCAACTAGTTGTAGAAGATATTTCCCTCTTTGATGCGTGCATAAAGCCTAACAACTCAGTGGCTTGTATAGCGGGATTTGCCACCAATTGTCCCATTGGTTTTGAAATAGTTCGACGGATTGAAGAATTGATTTCCTTATTGCTGACAGCAATTATTATTGAAAACAACTATGAACAGTTATTTGTTATGAAAAAAATATTGCCCATCCTTATTGAAAAACTGTGGATTATTTTTCATTGATTAATTATAATTATCCCAACTGATTATTGTAAAAAATATTGAAAAATAATTGATACCTGGCAGTGGGTCACAACCCTGTACCCCTGGTTCCCCTATCATTACCCATTGTTTTCCCTATGATTGTTGGTTAATATTGACCCATAGCCAGCTGTTGATTCTTTTTCAGCAGTGCCGGCTTGAAGCCGTCCTGCTGTGCCAGGTGTGCTTCTCTCTGCCAGAGTGCAAGTTCTGGGCAGCTCGGTCCGAGTTGGTTTTCACCTCCGGGATGATGCGAAGGAACGGTTGCATTTGGTTATATGCATATGGTGGTTTCGCAGAACAAGGGGCCCAAAAAATGGTGGATCTATTACTATGAATGGTTAAGATTGGATGATTTGGGGGGTCCCCTATTTTGATAAACACCCATATACTCATATGATAAGTATGGGCAGTATGAGGGTCTATTAAAATCGGGGTGCAGTACCCCAAACAATGGCTGTTTATTATCAATACAGTTCATATTGATGATTTGGGGTACCCCTATTTTGAATAACAACCATATTTACACCCTCATGTAAGCTGGGCCTGGTAAAGTCCACCTGATTCTCCAAATAGCTAGTAATGGAAGATTCTTCCAGGAGATTGGCACTGCCTTTGCTAGAGCAACTATGATGAAGGTGTTGCCATACGAAGGTCGGAGACTGACCTGTGTGATCAAACAACCTAGAGAAACAAACAGACAACCATGATGAATCATATCAGTAACAACATGCAAGTCTATTTCATTGAAGCACCAAAAGTTCTTGTGGGCTATCAACCAATCTGAACAAACAACATTTGTTTTGTTCAACATTGTTTAACCATTATTAACTATTATTGACTATTGTTGTATCATCAGTATCGACCATTGCAATAGTATTGACCACTATGAGCCAATGTTAAAGAATATTATCTTATCATGATTTTTAGTTGTTGAAGCATCACTGTTGGTTGCGAACCATTCTGGTTTTCATCATTATCAATCATGATTAACCGCTATTTACCATTCTCAATCATTATTGTTCCTGTAATTGTCCTTTGATTTTACCCATATCAATCCATTTGAGCCACCATGAACCCCTACTTTGGATTGCTTTATTAACCACTTTCATGTTTAAGAATCTTGAACCAGGTTTGTTCGACCAGTGTTGACCACAATGAAGTATGATTGTTGGGTATTGTAATTATCAGCTGGCTGGTGGTTTTGAACATGTTGTATTTTCCCAAGTAATCCTTAACAAATGGTGGATTGACAAGCATACTTTTCATGGGGGTGGTTCAACCACCAACCAGTCAGCCACTATCATTATCAACCACTCTTGACCATTTTCAGTTTGTTTGTTGGGGCGGAGACCTGCCGCTTTGTGCTTTGGCGCACCAGCGGCAGCTGCGCAAGCAGGCAAACATTCTTATATGACCATGATCAATCACTTTTAACCATTAATTTCACTGGCAACCAGTATTAACCAATCAATTTGCAACCACTACTAATCAATACCATGATCAACCATTATTCACCACTGACCATTATTACCCATTATTAAGAGTTCTCAACCATTATCGATCAATGAACCATTATTAATCATCAGCAACTTATCTTTAACCTAAGCTCAACCGTTACCAATCTATGTTAACCATCATCAACCATTGCTATTTCCCTAGTGTTTCACCTCTCTACCGAGGTCTGGGGCAGCGAAGAGGGTGAGCAGAAGTGCTGGTTCAGGACCAGCAACAGCACGCAGCAACGCAACAGCGCGACATGGAACCGGTAGAGCTGATGATTTGAGCACCTGCTATCCTAGTGCAATGGACACTAGGGCTTGGGGTCGTCACAATTATGGTTTGCAATTTGATATTATTATATATGTATATATCAATATAGTAAATATTTGAATATGTATATATGTATAACGAAAAGGTGCATTTACATAGATACATCTATCATTTTGATTGTAGATAGATAGTATAGGTATGTAAATGAATATATTTGTATATATATATATATATTTTTTAATATGTAGGATATATAGGAGGGTTCATAGCTTGAAAGCAAGGGGCAAGGTTCATAGCTTGAAAGACACTCATCATGTCTTTGCTGCTGCCATAGAAATCAATTGGACAAAGATGGGCCACCACTTGTAGCCACTCGCCTGGTGTGACAGAAGAACATATTTCAAGATAGTCACTTGGGCGACTTCAGAAGGGAAACCACAAATGGTGCAGGGTGCGTGAGTGAACCATGAACGAGCTCGTGCAAAGCAGCGGTTGCAGAAGTTTTGGCGGGTCGGAAGTACATAGTCAGTCCATGTCAGTCCAACTTCAAAGCATATCAATTGATGGATTTCAACATCAGTTTTCCGCAGATGTATGTAAATATCTGAGGAACCGCCCTAAACTTTGTTGTCGGGAAATGAGGGAATGAAGATGAAACTGTGAATCATGACAGTCCAACCCTTAACCCAAAACCCTTACTGAACCCTAAAACCCTTACTGAACCCTAAAACCCAGCATGTTAAAATCATCCATTTTTCGCTACCACCATGGCCATCTCTTTTGTGCCACTTTAAAAGGACTGGTGATAGCGGCCGCGAAGCCGGAGAGGGCTGGGTGTCCGGCAGCAAGGTGCGGTGGCGTTTCTGCACAGATTTGGGGTAAGGTTGGTAATGTAATGCTCCCAAAGCATTTCAAACTGAAGATATTCCGGCGGAATACAGCAAGGTTGGAAGCGCATGAGTTTGGGAGGATGCAAAGTATTTTTTGCGGTATCATTATTGCATGTTGAGTATGTGTCTTTGAGTGTGAATGTTCATGTCTTTTCTGGACGCGGAAGATAGCCTCCATACCTTTGAAACGTGTATGTGCGCTTTTTCTAGGTTTTAGTCTTATCAAAAGATCAAAAGATGCTTTCGGGAGTAGGCTTGCCCTTCATGATCTTTATGATTTGCTGGTTTTGACGGTTTTGATGGCAAAAATATTTACAATTTGGATTTGGACTGTGTTTTTTCAGGTATAGACAGGGCACAGCTGTGCTCGAATTTATGTGTTTCACAGTTCATATAACTCTGCATCTTTTCAGAAACGAATTGCGTGTGTCTTTGGTTTTGATACACTGACTCGAAGAGCTGCTTTCAGTACACTGAGTAGTTGTTTGATACACACATAAAAAGTGTAGCCAGATGTTTCAGGGGTATGGAGATTAGCTGAATAAGTGTTTCTCAAGTCATAGGGTAATTATCCCAGAATCACTCAATGTTCCTCGTTTAAATCATCCAACATTAGTCATTTTTAGAATTGCAGAGGAAAGTCAAATTCACATCACAGCTGCCACACCTCCATACACAGTCCAAACGGATCGCCAGGGCATATTCAGATGTCATAAAATGCTCCATTTTTGTGGCACACATTCAGTGAAAGTGAAATCAGTGAAGTAATTGCTAAAAGAAGTTATGCACACACACACATCAAAAACACTTTACTGGGACTACTATCATGACATTGCAATCCCGGCTTACCGTAGAATTTCCTGATGTTTTGATGCTGGCAGGCGTGTGCCCCACCAGGCACCACAGCAGCAAGCTCAGTCAAGTAGCTCACATTTTGTGCTGCTGCTGTTTTGCTGCCAAGAGTTTCAAGACTGGCTGGTGGTTTGAAACATCTTTTGTTTTCCCTATATACCATCAATTAATGATTAGTTGGTTGACAAATATTTTTCATAGGGGTTGAAACCACCGACCAGAAGAGTTTTGGTCCCCAGTTACAAACTCAAGAGTTGCAGGCCCATCCTGATTCGGGGGAAGTTTGTTTCACAAAGATCACAAAGGCTGCAGATGTGGATCTCAGAATGTTTGACCCCTTAAACTGGAAGCATCTGGAAGTTATACCGCGTGAAATCGGAGATCCATAATAATACAAGTCCAAGTCATACTTGCTGGTGAACCACCAGCTATATTTGGCAAAATGCAGCAATGTCCAGATGTGAAGCCACCAAAAACTCAGCAAAAGCCTCCAGGATGGGATCTCCAGCAATGACTAGCAGCAAACTCCACAGGCAAACACTGGGCTTTCTTAGGTGCTTCCTCTTGGGAACTCCGAATGCTGGGCAGAAGGCTTCGGCTATGAGAATTGTGTGACCCTTGGAACCTGGGAACTGACCTGGTGACTGATCCTTTCATCTGTTGGGTGATCTCATTGGTGGCATGTGGTTCGTTTTGATCCCTACTATGAATGTGCAACTGGGGTTACAGCCACGGTTCTAGCTACCTATAAGGAGGATGAACTAACCCCTAGAAACCGTGGGCATTGTGACTAAGTGGAAGTGCACATCCAAGTTCTATGCCTAGGCATCGCCGGATCGCCCAGTGCGTTGGGTCACGGCGATGGAGCTCAGCCCGCCGAGGTTGCGAGGCCAAGTTTGGACCCAACGGCAATGCCCAATGCTGGGTCCGGGCTCCCACAGCAGCGGGCGCGGAGTTCTGCAACGGTTGTGATATTAATTCTGGGAGGAAATATGTGTTTTTAGGACATCTATTTTTGGTATATAAACAAATATTAGTTGGTGTATAGCTATTTTTAGGACATCTATTTTTTAATAGTTGGTGTATAAGCCATTTGGCCCAAATTCCTACCAAAGGTTGTTTTGAATAGTTGGTGTATATTACTTCTGATTTATATAGTCGGTGGCTTTAAGCATTGTTGATTCCCAAAACAATTAGGGATGGTTGGTTTGATTGACTGAGATTTTGCAGAGGGTTTGGAGCACCAACCAGAGATGCATCTATTACTGGTTTTATAGTCACAGATGTATGATGCGTATATATATATAAAAAATATATATATACGTAGAATTCAAAGGTGTAAGTACACTTGTTTGCCTTCTGTTTTATGTATACACATTTTTTTGAAATACATACATATATTTATATTTGAATAGATAGATAGATAGATAGATAGATAGATAGATAGATAGATAGATAGATAGATAGATAGAGATATAGATATAGATAAGGAGGTTTCACAAAAGTTGGTCTTTTCAGGTTTTGGACCTTTGAGTTTGGAGTGTTTGTTTGGTTAGGTTGTTGTGCTGCGCAATCCCCAGAGACATTGGATTAAGTGGCCCCTTCCCTTAAGCTGTTGGACTGCCATGAAACGACCTGCTACAGCCTCGCTTAAGAGACCTGCTGGTGCAAAGCGGCAGACGCTGAAGAAAAGACCTTCTTCGAGGACTGTTTGCTGCTGCTGCTGCTTCTGTTTTTACTGGAAGTTGGAGAGTGGAACCAAACCAGGTTGAATTATCATCATCATGGTGATCATCATTTCCCACAAGTGGCTGTTATTACTTTATGCTCCTGCTCATTGCCTTTTATTTCCTTGGCTTCACATTGTTTTTAATAACTGGGAATGACTGGGGTCATTACCATCACGAAGCATTGCCATTAGTTCTGGATCTTAGCAACAGTCATCCCAAGCTATGCAATGATGCGTTTCCAAGACTGGCTCAAGACACAGCCTGATATGACTCAGAAAGCTTCAGAGCGCAGAAGATAAGATAGGAATGAAACAATCAATCTTGAGGCACATCGGACTAAACAAGTGAGGGCTCCTTTCAAAACGTCCAGAAATCAGCAGTGCTACCACCTCAACTTTTTGTACCAACCTATGTTTCACACTTTGCTTTGCCATGCCGACTAGGGTGGCCCTATGCACTCTTTTGTCGCGAAAGTGCACTTGCACCAAGACCTGTTGCCTACAGCAGTTTTCAGATTTTGCTGAAGATGTACTGCGGGAGAGGAAACGGTTCCAAGCATTAGATGCTGATCGCAAGGACTCCCAGGGCTAGATGTTAGGCCTCTCCCACCCCCTGACCAAAAGTTGGCACTTTCATTCCAAGATATTCACAATTCAATTTTTAAGAATAAGGGACGATGGGTAAAAGACTGACAACAATTAATTTCTTGTTTGATGACCTGTACAGGATATTTTGTTGAGAGAGTGGTACCACGCAGAAGAGGAGGAGGCACACAATTTTGAGTCTGGAGCTGCAGCGTCCAACCTCGAAAACATACTTTATGAAACTGATTCGGAAGGGGGCGATTGTGGTCGCCAAATTCTGTTTCAGAGCGATTCCGACCAAGAACCTCTTATGGCCACTCCACCTGATTGCTCTGATGTTTTGTTGGCAACCGATTCTGAGAATGAGAATGCTCTTTGTGGGGAACCGCTTCGGAAGAAACCTCGCAGGTATTCCAGAAAACGGGCAAGTAGTCACAAACTGCAGTTCCTGGGAAAACATGTGTGCAGGTTTGCCCATATGAGATTGTACTCTATAGGTTCGGGTGCACTCCAGAATCTACGGGTTGGCAACAAAGCATTTTCTATGAGTTCGGGGAGGCTTCAAGAGCCAAAGCATCCTTCGCTTGGAGTGTCATTGGTCCGGAGTTCTGTAAACAAGAAGTGGCCATCCATCATGTCCTTCTTTTGGTTGCTGTGGACTAGTTGCGCGGAAATTCTCCCAATCAAGTTTACTATGCCTGGAGATGATGGACGCCTACATGAAAGCCGCATGCACAAAGATCCTGATTTTGAGGAAAGGTATGTTCAAAATTTCCTGTCTTGCCTTGAGCGCAACTACGACATGAATCCAGCTACTTGATCTTGAATGCTTAAGATTTTTCGGGGGGAAGATTACTATTTTGCACGACCCTTCAACCTTGGTTATTAGCCAGCAGCAACGGTGATGTATAAAGAATCTATTCATTATTAAATAATTGACATTTGACATCTTTCGGGGGGTACTATAATTGATATCAACGTACTTGAAAGTGATGATTTCGAATTCCAATGGTTTCTGCCAGCCCAAGGTTTCCCATGGTGGACCTGGTACATTTGAAGGGCCACGGCGTTATCTGGAATGGCAACGACCCATGGATTTATTTCTACAATACCAATCTTACTGTGAATCTACTGGAATGGAGAGCGCTGCGTTCTCCACTTTCCGACGTGTCATGTTGGCCATCTTCAAGACCCATCTTCGATTCAGGGATCGTGGGGACTTTGGGCAATGTGATGTCTGCCACCGACTACGGAAGCGTATCAGAAATTCACAGAATAAACATTTGAAGGCGGCAAATGTCAAATTGTATAGCCAACATTTGTTGAAACAGTGGGCCGACAGGGCTTTTTACTGGAATTTGCGAACCATCAGCCGGAACTACTTTGGGCAATCCCTGCACTTCAACAAGCGCTTTGCTGGTTCTGACATTGCGTCATCAGTATTGACGATCATACAAGATGGTATGGATCAGGCGAAGCTGAGGCTACCAAAATGGGGGTATGGCAAGCTGAGCAAATCAGCAACAAAGCTGTATCGACCAGCTACTCATTTGATGGCTTGTTGGCTACACGGTTTCCGTTTATACTTATACCTGTCGGATGAGGATGTGAAGAAAAACTCTGAAACATCAATGGAAACCTTGGCGCTATCCCTGCAGCATCTTTTCGAGCAATCTTCGTCGATGGCTTTGTCCATCCACTTGCAGCAAGACAATTGCTACCGCGAAGGCAAAAATCGATTTGTCATGTGTTTCCTCTTGCTGCTCCAAGTTTTGGGAGTATTCCGATTCGCATCAATGGGTTTTTTAAGAACCTGTCATTCACATGAAGATGTTGATCAAATTTTTGGTCAAGTGGCTCGATTGTTGATGGGCAAACGGTGTGACTCTGCATCTGACATGATCAATCTCCTGGAGCAGTGCATTGAACAAGGGCAGCCTTCGGAGCAATCAGGGCGCATCCGTGGTTCAGTGGCATCAGTATCCAAGCTTGACCAAATCTCATGCTGGAAACAATTTGCTGGGCAACTTGGTGTGTCTTTCAAAGGCCTTCGACATGTTCACTACATGAGGTTTTGTGCCCGCAAAGATTTGGGGGCTGACGTTTTGGATCACGTCTCACAACTGGAAGAACTTGGCCAACGGTGGATTCCTCATGGTGAGGATGTTTTTTTGGTAACGAAAAGGTGGCTCTCAGATACTGAAATTCAGCGGGCCATTGCAGTGGTGCCAGCTGCCATTGTTCAGCAAATCAGGCGAGGGCATGAAGTGCCTGCTGGCGTCGCTGCTAGAAGAAGCATTGGGGAACAAGTGGTCAAAAACTTGGTGAAACGTGTCCCAATCTGTCAGAAGACTGGTGAAATCACCCCAGAAGGAGCGAGGTACTTGCTTGGCTGGTGTCAGCGAACTTTGCCGCAAAAGCCAAAACCACAGAGATATACATTTCTCAACCATCGGTGGTGTGATAGCCTCAAAGCTGAAGTCTGTCAGCCAGGTTCTTGGCAGCGGCCACGGCGTGTGAGACACTTTGATCTCACATTGCAAGGTGACAACCAAGCTGACAGCGACAGCACGGATTCTGATGGTCCAGTGCACTTGCCCATTGGTTTCGATGCGGGTTAGCGCACTGTTCTTTGTCGCTTTGGAAAATGGCGCGCGTTATCTTTGATGACCTTGGGCACACCCATGACCCACCATCCTGAAACAGACTTCTCAACGTCAGAAGGAACGGAATCTAGCCCACAAATGGTAGAGGCTAACAAAATCACCGGACGTTATGGGATCACCTCTAGCCGAACTGAAATATTGTAAGATGTTAAGTTCGTAACGATTTTATTTGTCAAAGCCCTTTCAGCTTTTTCATCATGGACATCCGATGCCACGTTTGGGATGCTTTCGAACCGCGTCCAGGACTGAAGATAAGCACTTGGAGGTCGAGAACGAGATCCTGTATGAGTCTGGTGATGAAGGCGGGGGTGCCGCCTTTCCACTCATCGTAGTTTGTCTACTTGATGGATAACTTCACTGAGACTGACTTATTTCTAATTCTAGTTGAGCATCACTCATTCATAACTTTGTATGTTGAGCATCGCTCATTCATTCGAATGTTGGTTCAATGCGACTGACATCTCTGATCTCCAGTCTGCCAAGTGCTTCGGCCGGAAGCAGTCACGGCGGCAATGCCTCACCGGAGTTGCTGCTTGCCTCCTCAGATGAGGAGCCCGCGGAGCCAGCAGAGCAAGGAGGAGTCTGTTCTGACAAGCTTCCTCCAATTGAGGGGGACCCTTGTGTTTCTCGAAGAGATTACCATTGGCTGCCAATGGGTCACATACCATCTATTGTTGGTATTATTGAATTTTTGTTCATTGGTAGGTTTCACCAACCCTTTTCCTGGTATTTGTTGGTTCTTTGGTTGGATCATGTTTTCGTTCTTCTGGATGGGTTCGGATGGAGGACACCAACCTAGCCATGTGGCTGTTGTGATAATAAGGGTCCATCAGAATACATACTACATGGTGTTTACACAATTTATCATCATCATTACTTCAATATGATCAAAGGGATTGAAAGATTATCGCCACTGATATTGCGCTAAGTTTGGTCCCTTTATCCCAAGGTTGCCGCATTTGTCGCTGACTTCGTGAACAACGACATGTTCAAAGACTTGCGGGCGAAGCTAGCCGAAGCCTTTCGTTGTTGTCATCACATCACGGTGGGCAGCATGTTCACTGGCTGGGGCATCTTGGAAATGGTGGTTGATGTGCTCCAGTTCCAGTGGAACACCAAAGCCAAGCCGAATGAAACCATGGAGGCTCCCGTGGACCAACCGGGCAACCAACTGATTAACAAGCCAACCAACCAGCTGACCAACGATGCGGTAGATATTAGTGCCTGGTGAATAGTTCCCTATCATAGGATATCAAAGGGAATAATCATCAATAATCAAATGGAATATACCAAACATCCATAAAAGTTTGTGGGCCAAGGTTGTTGAACAAATGGGTACTGTAATAAGTGGACAATCCAAACGTTTGACTATAAACTAGTAGCTTGTAACATTTCACTACGGAAACAAGGTTGCGATGTACATCGATACAATTTTCGTCACTGGAGGACCATGGTTGAACAATATCTTGGGACCATACAATAGTTGTTTGGGTGAGATTTGGCCACATCATCATGGTAATTGCCAAGGTTAATTTCCCAATGGTTGGGTTGTATGTTGACTAAGTCATCATCATCATCATCATCATCATCGTCATCATCATCATCATCGTCCACGCTCATCATTGTCCATCATCATTGTCCATCATCATCATCATCATCATCATCATCCATCATCATCATCATCATCATCATCATCATCATCATCATTGTCCATCATCAACATCATCATCATCATCATCATCATCATCATCATCATCATCATCGTCATCGTCCACCATCATCATTGTCCATCATCATTGTCCACCATCATCATCATGATCCTCATCATCATCATCATCATCATCATCAGTGCCCAACCGTCCCTGTGCACAATGGATGGTGTACATTTTGAAGCATCAAGGGACGCCTGAATAAAAGTACCAAGCAGCCACCAAATCCACATTCATGGTGGTTTTGATTATCAACGTTGATCATCGCTGATCAACATCATCATAGAATACAATTAAGTACCATTCCATAGTAAGTTGGAACATTCCTTTTCCAGGTTCAACCCAGGTCGTGGGGTTCACTTGGCTACTCCTGGGCTCACCTTGCTTTGAACAAACCCAATGTGTTTTCAACAGATTCTGTCATATCATTTTTGCTTATCGTAGACTATGATAAATTGGTATCTACCACATCATG
>VSDK01026564.1:7074-76530 GCA_009767595.1 Symbiodinium kawagutii
GAGGGTCTGAACGCAGCGGCTGGATGTGCCTTGGGTGCTCTCAACTTCGTTTCAGGACTCACAGGGACCGCCAGTGTGGTCTCCGCGCTTTCAGATGGTGCATGCTCAGATTTGGATGCACGGTCCAAGGCTGCGACTGAGGCTCGAGTCAATGTGAAGATCAGAAAGGCCAAGCTGATCAAGAGCAAACTGGCACACCGGCTCTTGCGAGAGAAGAAGCTCACAGGGGCTGCCGTCGGACAAGCTTCCGAGTTCATTGCTGAAGAAGAAGCCAGCAGAAACCAGCCAGATGCCACCCTTGAAGAACTTTTCCCCTCCAGTTCCAATAAGACGGTGCGCGACGTGCGCGACCTTGTTATGTCACATCTTCGAAGCTTGAAATCATCGCCGTTGACTGAGGCGCGGCAGCGCGCGGCAGCGGAAAGCCCTTGAGCAATGTCGGGAGTCGACCAAGCGTTATGGTGGTTTGTACCCATTTACAATGTTTGTTTTTAGGGCTTCATAGTTTTTGTAATGGTTTTTTAAAGGTTGAAAAGTTTTCTAAAAGGAACTTTATAGGGTTTTATAAGCTTTTATAGAGCTTAAAGCCATCAACAATGGTTTGCAATGATGGTTTCTCAAGGGGGATACTCCCAAACAAGAATGGTTAAACAACTACAATTGATTGGTTGTTTGATTGACATTTTTGATTTTCCGTGGAATTCATCAATGGTTGATTGAGACTGATATTTTTTCACAGGGGTGGTTCAACCACCAGTCATTTCACATGTTCTATTCGGTGGTGTTTCTGAAGATTTCTGCGACCATCGATCACCCCTTTTTGAGAAGATGACCCCACATGTTTTTCTTTTCCTGGGCTTGGAACCGTTCAGCAAGTCCTCAAGTTCTCCCACCAATCGTGGAGAGCCTCATTGCCTTTGTACTGAGACATATTGAGACGGTCGTTTCTGGACATGCACCTGCAGGATTCGACGTTTGTAATGAGGGTAGCTCCCTTTTCTTTAGGACTGTTTGGCTGTCCCCTGATTTTCTTCACTGAGTGAGGGACATGCTTGGAAGACTGGAAACCATACAAGAAGCAAGAATCACAATATTCACTTCATGCCTGAGGTCCGGACAGAATAACTCAAAAGACAGAAGATAAATCTCCAAGTCAAAAACTCAACAGCATACTGTAACCTGGATTTGGGATGTTTTTGCATTGGCGAGACAGCTATGGTTGGAAGATATTACAAGTCATGCAAGGTTCGAAAAATCAACACGTAGTTTGTTTTTTATATGATTCTATGCGCTGATATAAGTAATGTATGTATCTGTAAATATGCATACGAAGCTACCTCCAACTGACCATCCAACCACATGTTGCTCTGGAAACGCGCTTCCAAGTTGTGTGCTACAAGCTACAGCTCCACCACTTCCCCGATTCGAACCCACGCACTTGTAACATTTTATCTTAGTAGCGGTGTATCGCAAATATAGATATGGCATGCGGCCAAAAATCCTGGTCAAGGAATTCATAAACGACGTTCATAGCAATGTTGTGGAGTGCTTAACAGCTTCGTAAAGTGGCGGGCGGCCAGCTCAATGCAGCAAAACAACAGCTAGGCGCTAGCGGTAGCACCGCGGCAGCAAACTGACCTGCTGGGAAAATATTTCAAACATTGATTGGTGGATCTCTTATCTAATTATTTTTCCGAGATGAAGTCGTGATTTCGCGCTAGCGTGGCGCATTTAGGAATTCAGTTTTTAATGGCTCATCATCCAAAGGCAGTGACACCTCATTCGCAGACGAGTGACCAAAAAGAGTGCAAAAATCTCGCGGTAGTGTGTATCGCATGAATTCTTGACATGATATAGCTTTTCTCACAATTTTGCGGGGTCCCCGCAGCGGGCCCCCACCTACGTGAGTCTGCATTTCTGGGAACAAACACTTGGACCACACGCCATAAACAGTATACAGCATATGTATGAAATCTATGTTGGTGTTCTCAAAACAGGGTGCCCCCCAAAATCATCCGATATTCATCATTTCCAGCAATAAGTCCACAACTTTTTGGGTCAGAAACCGCCACATATAAATTATTATATATATATATATATTTCACACTTGCACATATATATATATATATATGTTCATAATTACATGGAATATATGGATGTTTATGGATGGGTGGATTGGAGAATCAATTGGGCACGTCCATGAACCCATCGATGCTGTCTACCAACTGTCTGAAATCTCCCAGAGCATAAGCAGTACCAGCAACCCCGACTATGCTGGGAATTCAAAAACCAAAAAAAGAAGTTGCTACAGGACCAATTCCTCAGTCATTAGGAGTTACTGTAGGAACATTTTTCTGTGCAAAAAGCAAACGCAAGAACTTGGGCAGGAGGAGCGACGTGAGACGATGGCGAAGGTGCATGGCATGCTTTCCAAATACCACGCTTCCAACCTCTCTTTTCCTGTGGAGCAGGATTAGAGGTTCGGAATTTTCTTTTTGAAGCGGTATTTGCTGAACTTTTGAAGTGGAACTTCATGTGAAGAACATTGCACGTAGACATAAGTAGATTATGATTTGAACCGCGGCTTCTATCCTAAGGACCCCCAAAATATTTTGTCAGGGACATCTCAGCACGCCACATGGCCATAAGGCTCAGACATGACACTGGTAGTGGCCATCTGAAGACTTGCAGTGTTGGCATAGCTTTTCCAACAGCGACACATGGGACACAAAGGACCGATGTCAACAGCTAGCACTGCGGCTCCATACGCTTTCAAAGATGCAACAGCATCATAGTACTCAAGACTTTGGTCGTTGGTTCGAAAAGGTTCAGAAAGATCCATAAATCCCATTCATCACTTGGCATAGTAGTTCAAAGATACTGTCAAAAGTGGAACATCAGGGAGATGAATTCCAATTGCAACAATTCCTCCATGACAGGAGTCACATGAAGTTTTGTCGAATTCAGCCCACTGCTGATAGAGCACAACGCCTTGAACACGTCGGCGCCGGATATGTTCCGTCTAGTTGGAATGATTTTGGCATAGGACTGACAATGCGACTGGTTGCGCACAAACTTATATCCGCTGCAAAAGCATGGACATGCTACCCACACAAGGAACTCTTGGAATCACGTCAATTTTGTGGTGTTTTTTGCCATTGAATAGTCACATTGTTTGTCATTGCTCGTAATGAGGGCAGTTTTGGGAATGACTCCCCAAGACAGGGACTCATCAGCTTTGCCATCGTTGTTAGGGCGCAGTCCTCTGAAGAAGGGCCGGCTCTTGTGACAAAGATAAGAAATGCATAGAAAAACTGCTATGGTGTGGATGTGAAATGCATAGAAATACTGCTATGAAATGGATAAGTGAATGTGATTGAAAAACATCTCTTTTCCGTTGCTATTCATGTCTCCTTGTTCAGGGGATTCAGGAACATCATGTCCTCCACAAACAAGGGATGGTTCAGGCACAGCCATGTTTCACTTGTTTAACGGTTGGGGCATGCGTAGCAGCTAGCGACCACCAGAACTGCCACATCGCTTCATGGTCTTTGTCCCTTCACATGGGTGGTATTGATGCTATCGCAGGACCAATCACTCGTTGGATGGTTGAATGTTCATCTGATCCAGTCTACCTGTACCATCTTGTAGCATTCGATTTGATTTCGAGGGTTATCCTATTTCCAAGGTACAGGAATGAATCTGGAGAATCCGAAAGAATGACGTCTCAAACACGTCGCACTTCGTGATGGCAAAGCCGTTTAGTTTGATTGCATGGTTGAGGAAAGCGATCAACAGCCAAAGAGAGCAGTGATTGCTCTTTCTAGGGTTTGCTGTACTCGTTTCTCAGCAATGACAGGGGTGAGTTTCTCGTCGCGTACTCGACTTCTGTCGGGTGTGCACGTCCTGCAATACCTTGAAACATTTGGGAACTGTATATTTCTCGCAGATGGTTTGGGCCAACATTCCTCTGCGAGCATGCGGGGAGCAAAAGCACTGCTGATGATTGGAGTAGCCAAGTGAGGGCCCAAGCTTTTCGGATGAACTAGATGGTGTGGCCTAGGACAACCCCATGGTAGCAGTGGGGGACACCCTACAGCCCTGTTGGTTGACTATGGCAACCTTTTAGGATGGTTGATAATGGTGGATGAGGGTTGATGATTGTTGATAATGGTTGATAACGGTTGATAATGGTTGAAAATGGTTGGTGATGGTTGGTGATGGTCAATGATGACTACTGATGGTTAACCATGGTCATTGATGGCTGATGATGCTGGGTGATGGAGAAACAGTATGACCTGCGACAGTGGTCCCACCATGTCCCACCTAACTGGGGATACCACCATGTAGATACTTTTGGCAACCGGACCGTGGATGGGGATCCCGGATGACCAACTGCATGGCTCATACCACCGCCAAGCCACAGCAACACTCGCGCACGCATAACATGTAAATGCGTTATCAACCACAGTGAATGATGCTTCATGACAATGGTGAATGATCATCATCAATCCTTGATGATGGATAATGACGAGGGTTTCTTGACAAATGGTTGAAAAGCGCAGTGCTTATGATGCTTGATGGTGACGTGTATCATTGTGAAGGTATCATCCTCATTACGATGTATCATTCTGAAGCATCACAGGCACCATGGTTATTAACATTTAACCATCAATAACCTATCAATCAACCATCAACGAACCATCATTAGCCATTCATCAACCATCAATCAACCATCAATAACCTATCAATCAACCATCAACCAACCATCATTGGCCATTCATCAACCATCAATCAACCATCAATAACCTATCAATCAACCATCAACCAACCATCACTAGTCATTCATCAACCATCAACCAACCATCAATAACCTATCAATCAACCATCAACCAACCATCATTAGCCATTCATCAACCATCAATCAACCATCAATAACCTATCAATCAACCATCAACCAACAATCTTTGGCCATTCATCAACCATCAATCAACCATCAATAACCTATCAATCAACCATCAACCAACCATCATTAGCCATTCATCAACCATCAACCAACCATCAATAACCTATCAATCAACCATCAACCAACCATCTTTGGCCTTTCATCAACCATCAATCAACCATCAACAACCTATCAATCAACCATCAACCAACCATCATTAACCATTCATCAACCATCAACCAACCATCATTAACCATTCATCAACCATCAATCAACCATCAATCAACCATCAATCAACCATCATTAGCCATTCATCAACCATCAACCATCAACCAACCATCATTAACCATTCATCAACCATCAACCAACCATCAATCAACCATTCATCAACCATCAACCAACCATCATGAACGATTCATCAACCATCAACCAACCATCATTAACCATTCATCAACCATCAACCAACCATCAATAACCTATCAATCAACCATCAACCAACCATCTTTGGCCTTTCATCAACCATCAATCAACCATCAACAACCTATCAATCAACCATCAACCAACCATCATTAACCACTCATCAACCATCAACCAACCATCATTAACCATTCATCAACCATCAACCAACCATCATTCAACCATTCATCAACCATCAACCAACCATCATTAACCATTCATTGACGATCAATCATTTCTAGTGATCATTGATTGTCTCATCCTATGCCATCCTCCATCGCCTTTCCAGGTCTCTGTCGCGGTTGCAGCCCCCCGCCGACGTGTCGGGTCGCCGCAGCAGTGGCCCTTGCGACACGACGCCGTGAGGCGTGATGCGCTACCAGTGTGCTGCCGCATCGCTGGTTCAACTCATCCAGTTCTACCTGGTTGATAGATGGGGGGTTTCTTTTTGACTCGTTTTGCACGCGAATTTCTTTCGCAGGCGAAGCCCACAGATGGTCAGCAAAGTGGAAAAATGGTGGCCAATACAAGGCAAGTAATACGAATGACGAATGGGGGAATGGATTAACCATCAATCATGGGAGATAATGACCGACAGTAATAGAGAAAGCCATGGCTAATAATGGAGGAACCAGGGGTGCAGGATTCTGACCCACAGCCAGGTAGCTATTGTCTTCTTTTTCCTTGGGGGGTGGACATGACGATCATCCCAGTCACAAGTCAAACATACAGTTGTTCGCATGATGGAACAAGAATGCCCGCAGTGTAGCAGAAGGTGATTTTTGTTTCTGCAGTTTTACAGGTTCAAGTGTGGCTTTTGGTTTCTTGACCTTCGACTCGAGAATGATGCTGTCTCGTGACACTCAAATTTCCCAGACCGATGAAGAAGAGCAGATGGGCGCGATGGAGCCGACATCCGCATGGAAGGTGCCTTTCCCAAAGGCGTTGCTTGCTATGTGTGCGGTTGGATTCGTGTTGGGTGTTGGTGCTACTGGCATTTCCCGCATCCTTCATGACAGCACAAATGGCACGAAGAGCTTGCAGGCCATTGAGGAACTTGATGATTCATTCAAGATCCCAGCGAACCCCATCGATCAGATCAGAGAAAAGGCTCTGGCACCTTTGGAGGAGGCCAGGGAGAAGTGGGGCATTCGCAAGCTGAGGGAGGATGAGATTGCATTGTGCGTGACGAATCTCAACTTGGGACTCTGGAAAATTGTTCAGTTCGGAGCTGTGATCACTGAAGCGACCGAGAATTGCCCAGCTGGTTTTACCAACATCGACAGGAAGATTGCATGCAACATCAATATGGCTGCAATGGTCGCTTCACTCTCGGCCGCTACGGCTTTCCTTTCCAGTACCGCCTTCCTATGCGCAGGAAAAGATTTACCTCGTGTAGGCTGCACAACGATTCTCGCAGCTACCTTTGAACAGTTGGCAACCATTCCGGCTGCTGAAAACCAGCTCGCCCTCTTCTGTCCTAAAAATGCTGAACAGCAGACTGTGATCGAAGGTGGAGTGAGAGTGTTTCAAGCTGATGCTCGTCGATTGGGAACAGCTCGTAATGCCTCAGCAAAGCGTGAACTCCTGACCCCTCTTCCGCCACTTTGCTTGACTTTTATAAATAGCTCTTCTGTTCTAATCTAGAAAATAGCAATGTTTTGTAGTTCATAGTTTATAACTCTACATTCTCTGTACATTATTTTCTCTGATTTATGTTCTTCTGAGTTCTTTTGTGCTTAGATTTCCCCTAGAACTAGTCACAGCATGTCGTTACAAATTCTGCTGATGTTTCTTCTCTTTTTCTGCTAAATCCAAGGCGAGATACTCCAAAGCCAGAGGGCGAGTTCTTTGACCTGCCACCGATCGAACAAGTCTTCTGCACATGGCAGATTGCCCAAATTATTTGGTTCATCATCCGTTCTGGCCCATTGATTGATGTCGCGACAAACTTGTGCCCTGCAAAGAAGAGTTCTCATGCTGCTTGCTCAGAGGTAATCAGCGAGATTCTCACCCAGTACTTTAATGCAGCCAAATTCGTTGCGGCCGCTACCACAAATTGTGTGGATGGTCTGAACGCAGCGGCTGGATGTGCCTTGGGTGCTCTCAACTTCGTTTCAGGACTCACAGGGACTGCCAGTGTGGTCTCCGCGCTTTCAGATGGTGCATGCTCAGATTTGGATGCACGGTCCAAGGCTGCAACTGAGGCTCGAGTCAATGTGAAGATCAGAAAGGCCAAGCTGATCAAGAGCAAACTGGCGCACCGGCTCTTGCGAGAGAAGAAGCTCACAGGTGCTGCCGTCGGACAAGCTTCCGAGTTCATTGCTGAAGAAGAAGCCAGCAGAAACCAGCCAGATGCCACCCTTGAAGAACTTTTCCCCACCAGTTCCAAGAAGACGGTGCGCGACGTGCACGACCTTGTTATGTCACATCTTCGAAGCTTGAAATCATCGCCGTTGACTGAGGCGCGGCAGCGCGCGGCAGCGGGGAGCCCTTGAGCAATGTCGGGAGTCAACCAAGCGTTATCGTGGTTTGTACCCATTTACAATGTTTGGTTTTAGGGCTTCATAGTTTTTTTCAATGGTCTTTTGAAGGTTCAAAAGTTTTTTCAAAAGGGACTTTATAGGGTTTTATAATGTTTTATAGGGCTTAAAGCCATTAATAATGGTTTGCAATGATGGTTTCTCAAGGGGGATAGTCCCCAAACAAGAATGGTTAAACAACTACAATTGATTGGTTGTTTGATTGACATTTTTCATTTTCTGTGGAATTCATAAATGGTTGGTTGCTTGACACTGATATTCTTTCACAGGGGTGGTTCAACCACCAGTTATTTCACATGTTCCATTCGGTGTTGTTTCTGAAGATTTCTGCGATCATCGATCACCCCTTTTTGAGAAGATGACCCCACATGTTTTTCTTTTCCTGGGCTTGGAACCGTTAAGCAAGTCGTCAACTTCTCCCACGAATCGTGGAGAGCCTCATTGCCTTTGTACTGAGACATATTGAGACAGTCGTTGCTGGACATGCGCCTCCAGGATTCGACATCTGTAATGAGGGTAGCTCCCTTTTCTTTAGGACTGTTTGGCTGTCCCCTGATTTTCTTCACTGAGTGAGGGACATGCTTGGAAGACTGCAAAACATACAAGAATCAAGAAAAAACATATTCACTTCATGCCTGAGGTCCGGACAGAATAACTCAAAAGACAGAAGATAAATCTCCAAATCAAAAACTCAACAGCATACTGTAACCTGGATTTGGTATGTTTTTGGATTGGTGAGACAGCCATGGTTGGAAGACATTTGCAAGTCATGCAAGGTTCGAAAAATCAACATGTAGTTTGTTTTTTTTATGATTCCATGCACTGATATACGTAATGTATGTATCTCTACATATGCATGCGAAGCTACCTCCAACTGACCATCCAACCACATGTTGCTCTGGAAACGTGCTTCCAAGTTGTGTGCTAAAAGCAACAGCTCCACCACTTCCCCGATTCGAACCCATGCATAGTGGTGTATCGCAAATAGATATGGCATGCGGCCAAAAGTCCTGGTCAAGGAAATCATAAACGACGTTCATAGCAATGTTGTGGAGTGCTTAACAACTTCGTGAAGCGGCTGGCTGCCAGCTCAATGCAGCAACAAAAACAGCTAGGCGCTAGCGGCAGCACCGCGGCAGCAAACTGATCTGCTGGGAAAATATTTCAAACATTGATCGGTCGATCTACTTATCTATTTTTCGAGATGAAGTCGTGATTTCGCGCTAGCGTGGCGCATTTAGGAATTCAGTTTTTAATAGCTCATCATCCAAAGACAGTGACACCTCATCCGCAGACGATTTTTCCCAAAAAGAGTGCAAAAGTCCCGCGGTAGTGTGTATCGCATAAATTCTTGACATAGTTTTTCTCACACCTTTGCGGGGTCCCCGCAGCGGGCCCCCACCGACATGAGTCTTCATTTCTGGGAACAAAGATTTTGACCACATGCCATAAACAGTATACAGTGTATGTATAAACTTCATGTTGGTGTTCTCAAAACA
This sequence comes from Symbiodinium kawagutii, assembly GCA_009767595.1. Taxonomy (NCBI): domain Eukaryota; class Dinophyceae; order Suessiales; family Symbiodiniaceae; genus Symbiodinium; species Symbiodinium kawagutii. The sequence continues at coordinate 16,518 of VSDK01026564.1, forward strand.
GGGTGCCCCCCAAATCATCCAATATTCATCATTTCCAGCAATAAGCCCACAACTTTTTGGCCCAGAAACCGCCACATATATAAATATAAATGCACAAATAAATAGATAAATAAATACATATAAATAAATTAAAAAAAATAAATACATAAATAAATAAATATATATATATAAATTATACATTTTTTCACGCTTACATATATATTATATTATATATTATATATATATGTAACATGGAATGTATGGATGATTATGGATGGGTGGATTGGAGAATCAATTGGGCACGTCAATGAACCCATCGATGCTGTCTACCAACTGTCTGAAATCTCCCAGAGCATAAGCAGTACCAGCAACCCCGGACTATGCTGGGAATTCAAAGAACAAAAAAAGCAGTTACTATGGGACCAATTCCTCAGTCATTAGGAGTTCCTGTAGGAACATTTTTGCGTGCAAAAAGTAAACGCAAGAACTTGGTCAGGAGGAGCGACGTGAGACGATGGCGAAGGTGCATGGCATGCTTTCCAAATACCACTCTTCCAACCTCTCTTTTCCTGTGGAGCAGGATTAGAGGTTCGGAATTTCCTTTTTGAAGCGGTATTTGCTGAACTTTTGAAGTGGAACTTCATGTAAAGAGCATCGCACGTAGACATAAGTAAATTATAATTGGAGCTGCGGCTTCTATCCTAGGGACCCCCAAAGTAATTTGTCAGGGACATCTCAGCACGCCACATAGCCAAGAGGCTCAGACATGACACTGGTAGTGGCCATCTGAAGACTTGCAGTGCTGGCACAGCTTTTCCAGCAGCGACACATGGGACCCATGGGACCGATGTCAACAGCTAGCACTACGACTCCATACGCTTTCAAAGATGCAACAGAATCATATTGCTGAAGACTTTGGTTGTTGGTTCGAAAAGGGTCGGAAAGGTCATAAATCCCATTCATCACTTGGCTTAGTAGTTCAAAGATACTGTCAATAGTGGAACATCAGGGAGGTTAATTCCAATTCCAACAATTCCTCCATGACAGGAGTCACATGAAGTTTTGTCGAATTCAGCCCACTGCTGATAGAGCACAACGCCTTGAACACGTCGGCGCCGGATATGTTCCGTCTAGTTGGAACAATTTTGGCATAAGACTGACAATGCGACTGGTTGCAGACAAACTTATATCCGCTGCAAAAGCCTGGACATGCTACACATCCAAGGAACTCATGGAATCAGTCAATTTTGTGGTGTTTGTTGCCATTGAATAGTCACATTGTTTGTCATTGCCCATCATGAGGGCATTTTTGGGAATGACTCCCCAAGACGGGGACTCATCAGCTTTGCCATCGTTGTTAGGGCGCAGTCCTCTGAAGAAGGGCCAGCTCTTGTGACAAAGATCAGAAATGCATAGAAAAACTGTTATGGTGTGGATGTGAAATACATAGGAATACTGCTATGAAATGGATAAGTGGACGTTATTGAAAAACATCTCTTTTCCGTTGCTATGCATGTCTCCTTGTTCAGGGGATTCAGGAATATCATGTCCTCCACAAACAAGGGATGGTTCAGGCACAGCCATGTTTCACTTGTTTAACGGTTGGGGCATGCGTAGCAGCTAGCGACCACCAGAACTGCCCACATCGCTTCATGGTCTTTGTCCCTTCAAATGGGTGGTATTGATGCTATCGCAGGACCAATCACTCGTTGGATGATTGAATGTTCATGAGATCCAGCCTACCAGTACCATCTTGTAGCATTCGATTTGATTTCGAGGGTTATCCTATTTCCAAGCTACAGGCCACCCACTTACTATCAGCAGGATACACATGGAATGAATCTGGAGAATCCGAAAGAATGACGTCTCAAACACGTCGCACTTCGTGATGGCAAAGCCGTTTAGTTTGATTGCATGGTTGAGGAAAGCGATCAACAGCCAGAGAGAGCAGTGATTGCTCTTTCTAGGTTTCTAGGGTTTGTTGTAATCGTTTCTCAGCAATGAGAGGGGTGAGTTTCTCGGTGTGTACTCGACTTCTGTCGGGTGTGCACGTCCTGCAATACCTTGAAACATTTGGGAACTGTATATTTCTGGCAGATCGTTGGGCCAACATTCCTACTGACTGTGAGCATGCCAGGAGCAAAAGCACTGCTGATGATTGGAGTAGCCAAGTGAGTGCCCAAGCTTTTCGGATGAACTAGATGGTGTGGCCTAGGACAGCCCCATGGTAGCAGTGGGGGACACCCTACAGCCCTGTTGGTTGTCTATGGCAACCTTTTAGCATGGTTGATAATGGTGGATGAGGGTTGATGATTGTTGATAATGGTTGATAACGGTTGATAATGGTTGATAATGGTTGGTGATGGTTGGTGATGTTTGGTGATGGTTGGTGATGGTCAATGATGACTACTGATGGTTAACCATGGTCATTGATGGCTGATGATGCTGGGTGATGCAGAAACGGTATGACCTGCGACAATGGTCCCACCTAACTGGGGATACCACCATGTAGATACTTTTGGCAACCGGACCATGGATGGGGATCCCGGATGACCAACTGCATGGCCATACCACCGCCAAACCACAGCAACACTCGCGCACGCATAACATGCAAATGCGTTATCAACCACAGTGAATGATGCTTCATGACAATGGTGAATGATCATCATCAATCCTTGATGATGGATAATGACGAGGGTTTCTTGACAAATGGTTGAAAAGCGCAGTGCTTATGATGCTTGATGGTGATGTGTATCATTGTGAAGGTATCAACCTCATTACGATGTATCATTCTGAAGCATCACAGGCACCATGGTTATTAACTTGTACCATCCATAAACTATCAATCAACCATCAATCAACCAGAAATAACCATCAATCAACCATCAATCAACCATCAATCAACCATCAATCAACCATCAATCAACCATCAATCAACCATCAATCAACCATCAATCAACCATCAATCAACCATCATTAACCATTCATTGATGATCATTTATGGTTAGTGATCATTGATTGTCTCATCCTTTGCCATCCTCCATCGCCTTTCCAGGTCTACGCTTGCAGCCCATCCCCACCGACGTGTCGGGTAGCCGCAGCAGTGGCCCTTGCGACGCGACGCCGTGAGGCGCGCTAGGACAGGTGTCCTGCTGTGGCTCGCTGGTTCAACTCATCCACCTCTACCTGGTTGATGGTTAACCAGTTATAAACCATTTTGTAAGTATTAATCACCCATTATTACTAGTTAAATCACCCGTTATAAGCCATTAATTAACCACTGGGGGGTTCTCAAGTAGAGGAACCGCAAAGTTGTGATGGGTTTATTACTACAAATGGTTGACAAATGGTTTGATATGGGACCACGATTGGTTTATTACTATCAATGGTTGATAATCACTGATGGTTCCCATCGCTGGTTCTACCTGATGAAACTCATCCAGTTGATCGATGGTTTCGTTTCTGTGGGATTAGTTTCGGTCCCAGAATTTATTGCGGTGCCAGGAATTACACCTGCAGGGGGTTCACCGGTTCTTCCAGTGAACCCAGAGAGCTGATCGGATGTTTCAAGAGACGCTCCGTGTTGACAATCAACAGCTGAGAGATTGTGAACGTGGGGTTTTAGATCACAGAGGGGATGCGTGTCTCCGATGATTCGCCGAATTCAAATGACCCTGTCCTCAGCCTATTTAGAGTCTCTTTGCTTCTAGCGATGATTTGAAAACTGCAGAAGATTCCGTTGCAATGCCTCCTGTCAGCTTTTATTCAGCCCCGGACAAAACATATCAGTAATCACTCACCAATTCGGATGACAAAGAATTTCTTACCCAAGGTTAATGTCCATAAATGAATCATATTGCCAACCACTATCAATCCACTCTCAAACATCGACCATTCATTTTTTGTCATCATTGCTCTGAATCCCTTGGAATTCCCTTGGCTTCCAGCCTTTGTCCTGGGCATGGGGCACCAACGGTTGGGTTCTTGGAGGGCACATTGCGGGGCCCTGCGCCGCTGCCAAGCCACCAACCATGCTTTTTCTTATGGAATATTCTGGAAGGATGGCTGATAGTGGTTGACAGTCGTTAATCATTGCTAATGATAACGGCTGGTAGTGGCCGATGGCCCATGATCGTCCCACACTTAAGTGCCTAGGCCCGACCAACGGCTTTTCTTTGTCCCAAGCCCTGAATTTATAACAATTCAGGTTGATCAACATCCCAACATTGGACATGTGACCATCTTGAACCATTGACCATGGCCTATAGAGAAAACATTGCTGCCTGTGGGATGCAGCGCAGCAATTCATGAGCTCAAAATCACTGCCTCGACGAAATCCACACAAGAAAATCATTGGCGCAACAAACAAACACAAAAACGTACCGCACAAAAGCACCGGTTCTCCTGTCGCAGCCCTGCCATTGCGAGAAGCAATCCCACAGCAATTCCAGATGCACCAAATACCACGCCTGTCACACAAAACGATAAGCCAACACTTCCCCAACATCACCTGTCACAGCCCTGCCATTGAAAGAAGCAATCCCAGAGCAGCTCCAGATGCTCCAAATACCATGCCTGCCACAAAACAATAATCCAACACTTCCTCATCATGACATATCCAATACCTCTTTTCCAACAACTACATTTCCAATCAACTACGTTGCGAGAAGCAATCCCAGAGCAGCTCTAGATGCACCAAATACCACACTGGTCACCCTTGCCACACAAAACGATATCCAACACTTTCCTAGCATCACCTGTCGCAGCCCTGCCATTGCGAAAAGCAATCCTAGAGCAGCTCCAGGTGCACCAATACCACGCCTGTCACCCAAAGTCAACATGCCAACTTCGGCATGTCCATTTTGTGGCGACTCTTACACAAAACAAGCCTGAAGCAATCCGGGGCAAACTGGAAGCATACCGAGACCGTCCAGGACCAGTCGGATTCGGGAGCTTATTTTCAATCATATTGCAGCGCATTTTCCACTGTTTCGCGATCCGTGCAATGCCAAAAAACGCATTTCCTGGGAGACTTCCGCCATTTCCACTTCCCAAAACATCGACATGCTCAAAGTGCCGCCCCCGCCTGTCATACAAAGCGAAGATCCAACACTTCTCCAACATCACCTGTCAAATATCCAAAACTTCTCCAACATCACTTGTCACAGCCCTTCCATTACTTGTCACAGCCCTGCCACTGCTCCAACATCACCTTCTCCAACATCACCTGTCACAGCTCTGCCACTTCTTCAACATCACTTGTCACAGCCCTTCCACTTTTCCAGCATCACCTGTCACATCCCTGCCAGATGTGATTGATTGGACATGATTGGACATGTATTTGATCGGAAATGTGAGTGTGAGTGGAAATGTGACTGATTGGGAACGTGATTGATTGGAAATGTAGTCGCTTGGATTGGACATGTGACTGATTTCAAATCTCCGTAGCACGGAAGTTCTGTACTTCCTGCTTAAATTTCCTTTCATCATTCATCCCCATAAGCATGGTTCATGGTGCTCAACGATGATCGGTAAATAGTGGAGGTTCATGAACAGGTGCTTGCTGATTGGTTGATAGCCATAGCCTTTTTGTGTTCATGAAAATGGCTATACTTATCATTAATCCTCATTGAGGATGATGCTAAATGATGTTCAATGATGGGTCGTGATCATCGTGAAGGTATCATCTCCACTAAGAGGGCATCAGTACAAAGCATCAAAAAGCACCACGATTATCAACCAATAACCAATCATCAACCAATCATCAACCATTCATCAACCATTCATTAACCATTCAGCAACCATTCATCAACCATTCATTACCTATTCAGCAACCTTTCGTCAACCATTTGTTAACCGTTCACTAACCATCATGAACTATTCAGCAACCATTCATCAACCATTCATCAACGAGTCATCAACCATTCATTCACTAACCATCAATCAACCATCAATCAAACATCAACCAACCATCATTAACCATTCATTGATGATCATTCATGACTAATGACAGTGACCATCAGTGGCCCACCGGACGTGTCGGAGGTCGAGCCGCTGAAGCGGCACGCCATGAGGCGCAAACGGTGTCCTTGGTTTGGCCGGTCTTGGACCAGTGTCGTGGTTAATGGTGGTGAATGAATGCTGGTTAGTGCGTTAATGATGGGGGAACCGGGGGTACAGGGTTTTGACCTACAGCCAGCTAGCTATAGCCGGATGTTTTTTTTCTTTGGGGGTGGACACGACGATCATCCAAGTCACAAGTCAAACATACAACTACGAACGTGATCAACGTTCGCATGATGGAACAAGAATGCCGGCAGTGCAGCAGAAGGTGGTTTTTCTTTCTTCAGTTTTTCAGGTTCAAGTGTGGCTTTTGGTTTCTTGACCTTCCGAAGACTCAAGAATGATGCTGTCTCGTGACACTCAAATTTCCCAGACCGATGAAGAAGAGCAGATGGGCGAGATGGAGCCAACATCCGCACGGAAGTTGCCTGTCTCAAAGGCGTTGCTTGCTATGTGTGCAGTTGGATTCGTGTTGGGTGTTGGTGCTACTGGCATTTCCCGCATCCTTCATGGCAGCACAAATGGCACGAAGAGCTTGCAGGCCATTGAGGAACTTGATTTCAAGATCCCAGCGAACCCCATCGATCAGATCAGAGAAAAGGCTCTGGCACCTTTGGAGGAGGCCAGGGAGAAGTGGGGCATTCGCAAGCTGAGGGAGGATGAGATTGCATTGTGCGTGACGAATCTCAACTTGGGACTCTGGAAAATTGTTCAGTTCGGAGCTGTGATCACTGAAGCGACCGAGAATTGCCCAGCTGGTTTTACCAACATCGACAGGAAGATTGCATGCAACATCAATATGGCTGCCATAGTTGCCTCACTCTCAGCCGCTACGGCTTTCCTTTCCAGTACTGCCTTCCTATGCGCAGGAAAAGATCTACCTCGTGTAGGCTGCACAACCATTCTCGCAGCTACCTTTGAACAGTTGGCAACCATTCCGGCCGCTGAAAACCAGCTCGCCCTCTTCTGTCCTAAAAATGCTGAACAGCAGACTGTGATCGAAGGTGGAGTGAGAGTGTTTCAAGCTGATGCTCGTCGATTGGGAACAGCTCGTAATGCCTCAGCAAAGCGTGAACTCCTCACCCCTCTTCCGCCACTTTGCTTGACTTTTTGCAAATAGTTCTTCTGTTCGAATCTGGAAAATCGCCATGTTTTAAAATATTTTATAGTTCATAGTTTATAGTTCTACATTATTTTATTTCATAGTTCTACTTTGTCCTACCGAATTTTATTGTTCTTAGATTTCCCCTAGAACTAGTCACAGCATGTCGTTGGAAATTCTGCTGATGTTTCTTCTCTTTTTCGGCCAAATCCAAGGCGAGAGGCTCCAAAGCCAGAGGGCGAGTTCTTTGACCTTCCACCGATTGAACAAGTCTTTTGCACATGGCAGATTGCCCAAATTATTTGGTTCATCATCCGTTCTGGCCCATTGATTGATGTCGCGACAAACTTGTGCCCTGCAAAGAAGAGTTCTGATGCCGCTTGCTCAGAGGTAATCAACGAGATTCTCACCCAGTTCATGAATGCAGCCAAATTCGTTGCGGCCGCTACCACAAATTGTGTGGATGGTCTGAACGCAGGGGCTGGGGGGGCCTTGGGTGCTCTCAACTTCGTTTCAGGACTCACAGGGACTGGCAGTGTGGTCTCCGCGCTGGCAGATGGTGCATGCTCAGATTTGGATGCACGGTCCAAGGAAGCAACTGAGGCTCGAGTCAATGTGAAGATCAGAAAGGCCAAGCTGATCAAGAGCAAACTGGCGCACCGGCTCTTGCGAGAGAAGAATCTCACAGGTGCTGCCGTCGCACAAGCTTCCAAGTTCATTGCCGAAGAAGAAGACAGCAGAAACCAGCCAGATGCCACCCTTGAAGAACTTTTCCCAGCCAGTTCCAATAAGACGATGCGCGACGTGCGCGACCTTGTTATGTCACATCTCCGAAGCTTGAAATCATCGCCGGTCAGCGAGGCGCGGGGGGGAAGAGCCATTTGGGGAGTCAGTCAACCAACCGATGTGATGGTTTCTAACCACCGACACTGGTGGTTCTTATAAGGTTTTTTTTGGCTTGTGTGAGGTTTTTATAGTTTTTCTAAAATAGGATTTCATAGGTTTATGTTTAAAGGGTTCTACAGGGTTCTAATAAGGTTTTATAGGGCTTATAGCCAGTAATAATGGTTTGCAATGATGGTTTATCATGGGGGAGAATCCCCAACAAGAATGGTTAAAAACCTACGATTGTTGGTTGTTTGATTGACATTTTTTGTTTTCTCTGGTATTCACACATGGTTGGTTGATTGACACTGATATTTTTCATAGGGGTGGTTCAATCAGCAGTTATTTCACATGTTCCATTCAGTGGTATTTCTGAAGATTTCTGCGATCATCGATCACCCCTTTTTGAGAAGATGAACCCACATGTTTTTCCTGGGCTTGGAACCGTTAAGCAAGTCGTCGTGTTCTCCCACCACTCATGGAGAGCCTCATTGCCTTTGTAGTGAGACATATTGAGACAGTCGTTGCGCTGGGCATGCACCTCCAGGATTCGACATCTGTAATGACGGTAGCTCCTGTTTCTTTAGGACTGTTTGGCTGTCCCCTGATTTTCTTCACTGAGTGAGGGACAGGCTTGAAAGACTGGAAAACATACAAGACTCAAGAAACACGACGTTCACCTCAGGCCTGAGGTCCGGACAGAATAACTCAAAAGACAGAAGATAAATCTCCAAATCAAAACTCAACACCATCCTGCAACTTGGATTTGGGATGTTTTTGTATTGATGAGACAGCCATGCTTGGAAGATATTGCAAGTCATGCAACGTTCGAAAAACAGCAAATAGGTTACTTGATGGTTCTTTGCACTCAAATACGTAAATTTGTACAGATACATACGAAGCTACCTCCAACTGTTCATCCAACCAGATGTTGCTCTGGAAACGCGCTACCAAGTTGTGTGCTAAAAGCTACAGCTCCACCACTTCCACGATTCGAACCCATGCACTTGTAACGATTTATCTCAGTGGTGTATCGCATATACATATATGCATATATATATATTTATCCCTTTATATGGGTGTTTCTCAGAATAGGGTACCCCCAAATCATCCAATATTGATCATTTCTAGCAACAAGCCCACAATTCTTTGGGTCAGAAACCGCCGTATATATACACTTGTATAAATATATTGCTACATGGAATGTATGGATGATCATGGAAGGGTGGATTGGAGAATCAATTGGGCACGTCAATGAACCCATCCATGCTGTCTACCAACTGTCTGAGCAACCCCGACTATGCTGGGAATTCAAAACCAAAAAAGCAGTTACTATAGGACCAATTCCCCAGTCAATAGCAGTGACTGTAGGAACATTTTTGCGTGCAAAAAGCAAACGCAAAAACTTGGGCAGGAGGAGCGACGTGAGACGATGGCGAAGGTGCATGGCATGCTTTCCAAATACTACGCTTCCAACGTCTCTTTTCCTGTGGAGCAGGATTAGAGGTTCGGAATTTTCTTTTTGAAGTGGTATTTGCTGAACTTTTGAAGTGGAACTTCATGTAAAGAGCATCGCACGTAGACATAAGTAGATTATGATTTGAGCCGCGGCTTCTATCCTAAGGACCCCCAAAAATATTTTGTCAGGGACATCTCAGCACGCCACATAGCCATGAGGTCCAGACATGACACTGGTAGTGGCCATCTGAAGACTTGCAGTGTCGCACAGCTTTTCCAACAGTAGCTCAGGGGACCCATGGGACCGATGTCAACAGCTAGCACTACGACTCCATACGCTTTCAAAGATGCAACAGAATCATATTGCTTAGGACTTTGGTTGTTGGTTCGAATGGTTCAGAAAGGTCCACAAATCCCATTCATCACTTTGCATAGTAGTTCAAAGATACTGTCACAAGTGGAACATCAGGGAGATGAAGTCCAATTGAACGGAGCAACATGAAGTTTGCCGAATTCAGCCTACTGCTGATAGAGCAAAACGCCTTGAACACTTTGGCGCCTGATATGTTCTGTCTAGTTGGAACAATTTTGGCATAAGACTGACAATGTGACTGGTTGCGCACAAACTTATATCCGCTGCAAAAGCATGGACATGTTACACACACTCACACACACAAACACACACACACACACAAGGAACTCATGGAATCACATGAAATGCAGCGTTTTCGCCATTCAATAATCACATTGTTTGTCATTGCCCGTAATGAGGGCAGTTTTGGGCATGGTTCCCCGAGACGGGGGCTCATCAGCTTTGCCATCGTTGTTAGGGCGTATAGGTCCTCTCAAGTGGGACCAGCTCTTGTGACACAGATAAGAAATGCATAGAAAAACTGCTATGGTGTGGATGTGAATATGGTGTGGATGTGATTTAAGAACACCTCTTTTCCGTTGCTATTCCTGTCTCCTGCTGTTTTGGTTGGTGATGATGTTCTCATTGAAACTCAGACCAATGACTGGCTGCTCCTGTCTCCTTGTTCAGGAGATTCAGGAACATCATATCCTCCAAAAACAAGGGATGGTTCAGGCACAGCCATGTTTCAATTGTTTAGCGGTCGGGGCATGCGTAGCAGCTAGCGACCACCAGAACTGCCCACATCGGTTCATGGTTTTTGTCCCTTCAAAGGGATGGTATTGATGCTATCGCAGGACCAATCACTCGTTGGATGGTTGAATGTTCATGTGATCCAGCCTACCAGTACCATCTTGTAGCATTCGATTTGATTTGGATGGTTATCCTACTTCAAAGTTACAGGCCGCTGGCTCACTATCAGCAGGATACACATGGAATGAATCTGCAGAATAGAAAAAAGGATGACGTCTCAAATGTATATACACCAAAATGTGAGGTATTGACTGTTGCATCGTGATGGCAAAGCAGTTGAATTTGATTGCATCGTTGAGGAAAGCGAGAACGATCAACAACAGCCAGAGGGAGCAGTGATTGCTCTTTCTTGGTTTCTAGGGTTGGTTGTATTCGTTTCTCAACAATGAGAGGTCTATGTTCTCGTCGCGTACTCCACTTGTGTCGGGTGCGCGTCCTATAAGTCAGGAAACGTGAATTCCTTGCGGATGGTTGGGCCAACATGCCTGCCGACTTCGAGTGTGCACGAAGGGAGCAAAAGCACTGGTGATGATTGGTAGTTTCACAAGCCAAGTGCGGGATTTGTGCACAAGCTTTTTCCTGAAATCGATGGTGTGGCTGGCCTAGGATGACCCCACGGTAGCAGTGGAGGTTCCCCAACAGCCCTGTTGGTTATGGCAACCTTCCAAGAGTTGGTCAGTGATGACTACGGTTGCTCAATCATAGTCATTCATGGCTGACTACAGCCAGCTAGCTATAGCCGGATGTCATTCATAGCTATAGCCAGCTAGCTATAGTAAAAGTTGGTGATAGTAATGGAGAAACAGTGGGGCAGCTGTGACAACGGTCCCAGCGGTTCCTAACTAGATACTTGGCGCAATCAGACCATGCGGGGGATTCTGGATGCTTGACCAACCGCCGGTTGGTTCATACCAGCGCCAAACCGCCGCAAGACACACATGATATGTATTATATATACAATATCTTTTTTTACATGGCAATACATAGACATAGTGAGATAGTACATATATGTATATATTTATATATATTTATTTCTTTATTTATTTGTTTGTTTATTCACTTATTTATTGATGGATTAATTAATCAATTAGTTAATTAGTTAATTTATGTATGTATTTATATAGTATATTTATATATATGTACATATTTGAAAAATGAATAACAGATAACATAGAAGCATGTAGTACATACATTGCCCGTTGACTACCCTTCCAGCCGGCAGCACCAATTCAATGCTGCAGCTGAAGCACGATGCTTATCAGTCATCAATCAACCATCAATATCAAACGTCAATATCAACCATCAATATCAACCATCAATATCAACCATCAATATCAACCATCAACCATCATAAACCATTCATTGACGAACATTCCTGTGATTGACCATTCATTGATGAACATTCGTGGCTAGTGATCATTGATCGTCTCATCCTATGCCTCCACCGCCATCCAGGTCTCTCCGTTCTGGCTGCCTATCACCGGCGCCGGAGCGCCCTTGCGACACCGCGCACGACCGGGACCGGTGTCCTGCTGCGGCTCGCTGGTTCAACTGATCCAGTTCTACCTGGTTGATGGTTAACCAGTCATAAGCCATTTTGTAAGCGTTAATCACCCATTATTACTAGTTAATTCACCAGTTATAAGCCATTAATTAACCACTGGGGGGGTTCTCAAGTACAGGAACCCCAAAGTTATAATGGGTTTATTACTATCAATGGTTGACAAATGGTTTGATGTGGGACCGCGATGGGTTTATTACTATCAATGGTTGATAAATCCTTTGATGTGGGACCCCAGTTTCTGACTTGAGAAGGCACCATGTCTGGTTTCTGGACCCAGCGCCTGAGGGAAAACATTGGTTTAAGCAGCCAGCGGACGGAAAGACAGGGTCTCGGCTGAAAAGCCACGGTTATAACTCCAACCTTTACAATCCAGAAAGATGCTACAAGCGAAACATCTCCATCAATATGCTACAATCAATATCGTGATTATCATCAACGGATGTTTCAAGAGACGCGCAAGGGTTGTAATCAACAGCTGAGAGATTATGATCGGGGGTTTGAGATCACAGAGGGGATGCCTGTCTCCGACAACACGTGTGCCAAATTCAAGGGGACTCTGTCCTCAGCGTATTTAGAGTCTCATCGCTTCTAGCGATGAGTTGGAAACTTCAGAAGACTCCGTTGCAATGCCTCCTGTCAGCCTTTAAGCAGCCCCCAACAACAAATATCAGTACATAGCAATTGGGGTTAATGCCCACACATGAATCATATTGCCAACCACTATCAGTACATTATCAGTTCATTATGAATCCATTATCAACTATCATTGGCCATTTTATTGGTCTTAGTCCCTTGGATTCCATTGGAATCCCCTTGGCTTCAAACATTTTGTCTCGGCATAGGGCACCAATGAATCACTGAATCCTTGGCGGGCGCAACGGGGCTCCAACCTGTAACGCGGCCAAGCCGCGCGTTTGCAGGGAAATCAGCGGCCATGCGATGGTTGGGTCATGATGCCTGGTTGGTAGCGATGAATGATGGTGACATATTATGGTAGATGATGGTTGTGAATGATGGTAGATAATGATGCTTGATGATGGTAGGTAATGATGCTTGATGATGGTAGATGATAGGTGCTTGGGATGGTGTATAGTGGTTGTTTACGATGGTAGAAAATTGTGAATGATGCTTAATGATGGTTGATACTAGTTGATGTGATCAACCATGATTATTCTCATTGAATGTTCCGGAAGAATGGCTAACAATGGCTGATAGTTGTTACTTATGGCCAATGAAAATTGCTGGTAGTAGCCAATTGTTTGCTGAATGGTGTTGAACTGGTTGATCCTGGTTCAATGATCGAACCGCACCTAGGTACCTAGGCCACTTCATTGGGTAAGTATTGGTCTGAGTCCCGTGAATTCCTCTTTGGCGAACCTAGTTACGAACCGGCTTCCATGTGGTATCATGGTGGAAGTTCCCCCTGAGAAGCCACCAGCCACCAGCAGATTTGACAATACATGAGTGTTTCTCAAGTCACGGGGGATTCCGAAAATCATCCTTTTATGATCATTGTTAATGATAAACCAACCATTTGGGGGGCCCTCTACGGCTTGAGAAAACACAATATGGCTCCTTATTTCATGATCATTTTCGTGCTACCTGGGGCAGTTTGAATGATAACTCTGGTTTCGCACTGGTTTCGCCCATTGAAGAAACCAGAAACACTGAAGCATACGTGTGGTGCACCGATGGTGCCATGACAACTAAGGCACCCTGCTGTTGTTTTTTCCCTCTAAATGAGCAGTTGCGTCTTTTCTAGACAGCATCCAGTTCAAGCACCCCCATTGCCTGACTTTATCCATTCTTAGCAGCCAGCTAGAACCGTTATCAACCAGCTTGTTCTTACAACCCCCGTTATCTACCAGCCTTTTGACTAATTAAGAAACGGGCAAACACACCATTGTTGAGGCACCATTATGAAACGTCAATTAACAACCAGCGCTGGGTGCTGCATTTGGCACCGCTCGGGAACTGCTGCGTTTGGCAGTCAGCTCTCGCTCAGCGGCCGAAAATATGCGGGCTCATGTGTGGAGAAGATCCAGCCGATGCTACCTGCCCAGCTGTGGCTTTTGATAGAGTTTTATAGGGGTTACAAGGTGGGCCCCCTTAGTTAGCTAAGTTGGCATATAACTAGGGTAACTACTAGTTGTGGTAGATATAACTAGAGTTAAATGGCTTATTAATCAACTTATAACCCGGGGGGCCCACTTGTATAGAATGCTATAGCCATTTTTCATAGGGGTTCAACCACCAACCAGCTGATGACGTGTCAAAGAGGGAAAGGAGAGACACTGGTGGACGGACTATTCCTGACGCGGATAGTTTAATGGAGGCCACCCAACCATTTCAAGCAACATTGTTGCTCGGGACTTATGGTTGCTTGGGATTCAGCAACCATGTGATATGTTCGGAAATAACGGAGATGGGTCAACTAGAGCCGATCTCTAACGACAGGCATGATGAGTCTTGAGTGACTAGGCACCTATTTTGTAATCATACTTATGGCAGTATCCATGGAGTTATCATGATGAATCAGGAGTGGCTCTGGTGATGAATCTGGAGCATCTAGTTGATCTGATGTTGTTTGTTGGCACTTTGGGCTCAACCTTGCTAGGCTGAACGAAGTCAACATCAATGAGCGAACACGCAGTTGTTGAGACGACTGTTTGCATGATCGGTCAAGTTGTGGAATGATCTTTAATGGAACCACTTGTTCAGCACTTATGCGCATTCTCCCACATTTTACTCAAACTTTTTCAGATGCAGTTCTTGGTCAGCCCTTAGCCTTAGCACCTAAGTTGCTATGTAGCACCATCCAACTGTAGATTGGAACGAATTGTCACCACAATGAGCAATGGAAAAGCCCCGGGTTGACAATGAAACCAAGCAAGACCCACACCCATGATTCTGAGCTTACACTCCGTGGTCCTTTCAGAACCCACTACCTATGAACCAACCATTTCTTTAGAAGGATGTTCTGTCCCTCACTTGAGCCAATCGCTGCACATTGAGGTGGCAGTTGGGATAGCAGCATCAAGTTGTCGCCCGATGGACTCCTTGTGATATTCACCGGTCAAAGATACAACAATTTTCCGACTTTTCCAACATCACTTGTCACAGCCCTTCCACTTCTCCACCATCACCGGTCACATCCGTGTCAGATGTGATTGATTGGACATGTGACATGTATTTGATCGGAAATGTGATTGGAAATGTGCCTGATTGGGAACGCGATTGATTGGAAATGTGGTCGCTTCGGAATGTGATCGGAAATGTGATTGATTTCAAATCTCCGTAGCACGGAAGTTCCGTACTTCGTGCTTAAATTTCCTTTGATCATTCATCCCCATGGTCATGGTTCATGGTGCTCAACGATGATCGGTAATTCATGATGCTTCATGAACAGGCGCTTGCTGATTGGTTGATAGTCAGAGTGCTTATGGTGTTTATG
The DNA here is from genome assembly GCA_009767595.1 of Symbiodinium kawagutii. Taxonomy (NCBI): domain Eukaryota; class Dinophyceae; order Suessiales; family Symbiodiniaceae; genus Symbiodinium; species Symbiodinium kawagutii. The sequence goes on from VSDK01026564.1 coordinate 32,188, forward strand.
AAATCAGTGGCTTATGATCATCAGTCCCTACTGAGGATGATGCTAAATCATGCCCAATGATGGGTCATGACAATCTTGAAGGTATCATCCTCATTCAGAAGGCACCAGTACGAAACATCAAACACACAAAGATTATCAACCATTAGCCGTTCATTAACCATTCATCAACCATTCATTAACAACTCAACAAACTTTCATTGACCATGTGTTAACCGGTCAACAACCATTCATTATCCATCAGCCATTCATCCACCAACAATCCACTAACCAACCATTCACGATCCAATAACCATTCATGGATTCGCATTAACCATTCACTAACCATTCATTTGAAATTAATTCACCATTCATTAACCATTCATTGACCATTCATCAAAAATTTAAAAACCTTTCATGAACCATTTATTCTCCATTCATGAACCATCCATTAACCATTCAAAAACTTTTCATTAGCCATCAATCAACCATCAATCAACATCAATCAACCATCAACCAGCCATCAATCAACCATCAACTACCCATCAACCAGCCATCAATCAACCATCAATCAACCATCAATCAGCGATCAATCAACCATCAATCAGCTCCATCAACCAGCCATCAACCAGCCATCAATCAACCATCAATCAACCATCAATTTACCATCAATCAACCATCAATCAACCATAAATCAACCATCAATCATCCATCAATCAGCCATCATCACCAACCATCAATCAACCATCAACCAAACATCAGTCAGCCATCAATCAGCCATCAATCACCCATCAATCAGCCATCAATCAGCCATCAATCACCCATCAATCAGCCATCAATCAACCGTCAATCAAGCATCATTCAACATCAACCAGCCATCAATGAACCATCAATCAGCCATCAATGAACCATCAATCAACTACATCAACCAGCCATCAATCAGCCATCAATTAACCATCAATTAACCATCAATTACCCATCAACCAGCCATCAATCAACCATCAATCAACCATAAATCAACCATTAATCAATCAGCCCTCAATCAACCGTCATCACCAACCATCAATCAACCATCAATCAAACATCAATCAGCCATCAATCAGCCATCAATCACCCATCAATCAGTCATCAATCAAGCATCAATCTGCCATCAATCAAGCATCAATCAGCCATCAATCAACCAGCAATCAGCCACCAATCAGCCATCAATTCACCACATGAACCATCCATCAATCAACCATCAATTAACCATCAATCAGCCATCAATCAACCATCAATTAACCATCAATCAGCCAGCAAACAACCAGCAATCAACCACCCAACAACCACCATCATCAGCCATCAATCAAACATCAATAAACCATCATCAACCATCAATCAACCATCAGTGAAACATCAATCAACCATCAATCAACCATCAATCAGCGATCAATCAACCATCAATCAGCTCCATCAACCAGCCATCAATCAACCATCAATGAACCATCAATTACCCATCAATCAACCATCAATCAGCCATCAAACAACCATCAATCAACCATCAATCAACCATCAATCAACTACATCAATCAATCACCAAACAACCATCAATCAACCATCAATCAAACATCAATCAGCCATCAATCAGCCATCAACCAACATCAATCAAGCATCAATCAGCCACCAATCAACCATCAATCAACCACCAATCAACCATCAATCAACTACATCAATCAACCACCAAACAACGATCAATCAACCATCAATCAAACATCAATCAACCGTTAATCAAGCATCATTCAACATCAACCAGCCGTCAATTAACCATCAATCAACCATCAGCCAACATCAATCAACTGTCCATCAACTATATCAATCAACCATCAATCAGCCATCAATCAACCATCGTTATCAACCCTCAATCAGCCATGAATCAACCATCAATCAACCATCAACCAGTCATCAATCAACCATCAATCAACCATCAATCAGCCATCAATCAACCATCAATGAGCTCCATCAACCAGCCATCAATTAACCATCAATCAACCATCAATCAGCCACCAACCAACTACATCAACCAGCCATCAATTATCTATCAATTGACCATCAATCAGCCATATCAACCATCAATCACCCATCAATCAAGCATCATCATCAAGAATCGTCATCAAACTTCATCATTAACCATCAAGCAGCCATCAACCAACATCAATCAATCATCAATCAGCCACCAATCAACCATCTTTATCAACCATCATTATCAACCATCATTATGAACCACCAACCATCAATCAAACATCAGTGAACCATCAATCAGCCATCAATCAACCATAGATCAACCATCATTATCAACCATCAACCAGCCATCAATTAACCATCATTTAACCGTCAATCAGCCATCAATCAACCATAAATCAACCATCAAACAGCCGTCAATCAACCATCAATAAACTACATCAACCAGCCATCAACTAGCCATCAGTTAACCATCAATCCGCCATCAATCAACCATCAATCAACCACCAATCAGCCATCGATCAGCTATCCATGAACCATCAACCAATCATCAATCCGTCAGTCAACCAGCCATCAATCAATCATCACTCAACCATCAATCAACTATCAATCAACTACATTAATCAACCATCAATCAGCCATCAACCAGCCATCAATCAACTACATTAATCAACCATCAATCAACCATCAATCAACCATCAATCAACCATTAATCAGCCATCAATCAACCATCAATCAACCATCAATCAACCATTAATCAGCCATCAATCAACCATCGTTATCAACCAACAACCAGCCATGAATTAACCATCAATTATCCATCAAGAAACCATCAATCATCCATCAATCAACCAGCCATCAATTGACCATCAATCAACCATCAATCAACCATCAATGAGCCATCAATCAACCATCATTCAGCGATCAATTAACCATCAATCAACCATCAATCAACCATCAAACCATTGATCAACCATCAATCAGCCATCAATCAACCATCAATCCAAAAGTCAACCAGCCATCAATCAATCATCACTCAACCATCAATCAGCCATCAATCAACCAGCATCATCATCATCAACCATCAATCAGCCATCAATCAGCCATCAATCAGCCATCAATCACCCATCAATCAGCCATCAATCAAGCATCAATCAACCGTCAATTCACCATCAATCAGCCATCAATCAACCATCAATCAACCATCATTCAGCCAGCAATCAACCAGCGATCAGCCATCAATCAACCATCAATCCAGCAGTCAACCATCAATCAGCCATCAATCAACCATCAATCCAAAAGTCAACCAGCCATCAGTTAACCATCAATGAACCATCAATCAGCCATCAATCAACCAGCATCATCATCATCAACCATCAATCAGCCATCAATCAGCCATCAATCAGCCATCAATCACCCATCAATCAGCCATCAATCAAGCATCAATCAACCGTCAATTCACCATCAATCAGCCACGAATCAACCATCAATCAACCATCATTCAGCCAGCAATCAACCAGCGATCAGCCATCAATCAACCATCAATCCAGCAGTCAACCATCAATCGGTCAGTCAACCAGCCATCAATCAATCATCACTCAGCCATCAACTGACCATCAATCAGCCATCAATCAGCCTTCAATCAAGCATCAATCTGCCATCAATCAAGCATCAATCAGCCATCAATCAACCATCAATCAGCCATCAGCCAACATCAATGAACCATCAATCAGCCATCAATCAACCATCATCAAGCATCAAGCAACTATCACTATCAACCATGAACCACTAATCAAACATCAGTGAACCATCAATCAGCCATCAATGAGCCATCAATCAACCATCAATGCATCAGCCAACCAGCCATCAGTTAACCATCAATCAACCATCAATCAACCATCAATCAACCATCATCATAAACCATCAATCAACCATCAATCAACCATCAATCATCCATCAATCAGCCATCAATCAACCATCAATCAGCGATCAATTAACCATCAATCAGCCATCAACCAGCCATCAGCCAACATTGATCAACCATCAAGCAGCCACCAATCAACCATCATTATCAACCATCAACCATCAATCAACCATCAATCAACCATCAACCAGCAATCGATCAACCATCAATCAAACATCAGTGAACCATCAATCAGCCATCAACCAGCCATCAATCAACCATCAACCAGCCACCAATCAAACATCATTATCAACCATCATTAGCAACCATCAACCATCAATCAAACATCAGTGAACCACCAATCAGCCATCAATCAACCATCAATCAGCCACCAATCAACCATCATTATCAACCATCACCTGCAATCAAACATCAGTGCACCATCAATCAGCTACAATCAACCGTCATTATTAACCATCAACCAGCCATCAATTAACCATTAATTAATCATCAATCAACCATCAAACTGCCATCAATCAACCATCAATCAACCATCAATCAACCATCAATCAACAATCATTATCAACCATCAACCGTCAATCAAACACCAGTGAGCCATCAATCAACCATCAGCCAACATCAATCAAGTATCAACCAGCCACCAATCAACCATCATTATCAACCATCAACCGTCAATCAAACACCAGTGAACCATCAATCAGCCATCAATCAGCCATCAACCAACATCAATCAAGCATCAATCAGCCACCAATCAACCATCATTATCAACCATCAACCGTCAATCAAACATCAGCCAACCAGCCATCAGTTAACCATCAATCAACCATCAATCAACCGTCAATCAACCATCAATCAACCATCATCATAAACCATCAATCAGCCATCAATCAACCATCAATCATCCACCAATCAGCCATCAATCAACCATCAATCAGTGATATATTAACCAACAATCAACCATCGTTATCAACCATCAATCACCCATCAGCCGACTACATCAACCAACCATTGATCAACCATCAATCAAGCATCAATCAACCATCAATCAACCATCAATCAACCATCAATCAACCATCAATCAACTATCAACCAGCAATCGATCAACCATCAATCAAACATCAGTGAACCATCAATCAGCCATCAACCAGCCATCAATCAACCATCAACCAGCCACCAATCAACCATCATTATCAACCATCATTAGCAACCATCAACCATCAATCAAACATCAGTGAACCATCAATCAGCCATCAATCAACCATCAATCAGCCACCAATCAACCATCATTATCAACCATCAACTGCAATCAAACATCAGTGAACCATCAATCAGCAATCAATCAACCGTTATTATTAACCATCAACCAGCCATCAATTAACCAGTAATTAACCATCAATCAACCATCAAACAGCCATCAATCAACCATCAATCAACCATCAATCAACAATCATTATCAACCATCAACCGTCAATCAAACACCAGTGAGCCATCAATCAACCATCAACCAACATCAGTCAACTATCAACCAGCCACCAATCAACCATCATTATCACCCATCAACTGTCAATCAAACATCAGCGAACCATCAATCAGCCATCAATCAGCCATCAACCAACATCAATCAAGCATCAATCAGCCACCAATCAACCATCATTATCACCCATCAACTGTCAATCAAACATCAGCGAACCATCAATCAGCCATCAATCAACCGTCATTATAACCATCAACCAGCCATCAATTCACCATCAACCAGCCATCAATGAGCCATTCACTGATTGTTTCCTCAGTGCCCTTTTCACCAGGTCTCCACCCTCGGCGTCGTGGGTGGAGCCGTTGAAGCGGCACGCCATGAGGCGCAAGCGGTGTACTTGGACCAGTTTCGTGGTTACCATCATTCGGTGGTCAATGGTGGATAATGATGATTAAGCGTTAACTAAACAATAATGGGGGTTAATAACCAACAATAATAGGGGAAACTAATGGTTAATGATGGGGGAACCAGGGGTACAGGATTCTGACCCACAGCCATGTTTCTTTTTTTTGGAACATCATCCCAGTCACTATGTAAACACACAACGTTCACATGATGGAGCGAAAGTGGCCGCAGTGTAGCAGAAGGTGGTTTTTGCTTCTTCAGTGTTTCAGGTTCAAGTGTGGTTTTTGGTTGCTTGATCTTCCAAAGACTCAAGAATGATGCTGTCTCGTGACACTCAAATTTCCCAGACCGATGAAGAAGAGCAGATGGGCGAGATGGAGCCGACATCCGCATGGAAGGTGCCTTTCCCAAAGGCGTTGCTTGCTATGTGTGCAGTTGGATTCGTGTTGGGTGTTGGTGCTACTGGCATTCCCAGCCTCCTTCATAGCAGCACAAATGGCACGAAGAGCTTGCAGGCCGTTGAGGAACTTGATTTCAAGATCCCAGCGAACCCCATCGATCAGATCAGAGAAAAGGCTCTGGCACCTTTGGAGGAGGCCAGGGAGAAGTGGGGCATTCGCAAGCTGAGGGAGGATGAGATTGCATTGTGCGTGACAAATCTCAACTTGGGACTCTGGAAAATTGTTCAGTTCGGAGCTGTGATCACTGAAGCGACCGAGAATTGCCCAGCTGGTTTTACCAACGTCGACAGGAAGATTGCATGCAACATCAATATGGCTGCAATAGTTGCCTCACTCTCAGCCGCTACGGCTTTCCTTTCCAGTACTGCCTTCCTATGCGCAGGAAAAGATCTACCTCGTGTAGGCTGCACAACCATTCTCGCAGCTACCTTTGAACAGTTGGCAACCATTCCGGCCGCTGAAAATCAGATCTCACTCTTCTGTCCTAAAAATGCTGAACAGCAGACTGTGATCGAAGGTGGAGTGAGAGTGTATCAAGCTGATGCTCGTCGATTGGGAACAGCTCGTAATGCCTCAGCAAATCGTGAACTCCTCACCCCCCTTCCGCCACTTTGCTTGACTTTTTGCAAATAGTTCTTCTGTTCGAATCTGGAAAATCGCCATGTTTTAATATATTTTATAGTTCATAGTTTATATAGTTCTACATTATTTTATTTCATAGTTCTACTTTGTCCTACCGAATTTCATTGTTCTTAGATTTCCCCTAGAACTAGTCACAGCATGTCGTTGGAAATTCTGCTGATGTTTCTTCTCTTTTTCGGAAACTAGTCACAGCATGTCGTTGGAAATTCTGCTGATGTTTCTTCTCTTTTTCGGCCAAATCCAAGGCGAGAGGCTCCAAAGCCAGAGGGCGAGTTCTTTGACCTTCCACCGATTGAACAAGTCTTCTGCACATGGCAGATTGCCCAAATTATTTGGTTCATCATCCGTTCTGGCCCATTGATTGATGTCGCGACAAACTTGTGTCCTGCAAAGAAGAGTTCTGATGCCGCTTGCTCAGAGGTAATCAACGAGTTTCATGAATGCAGCCAAATTCGTTGCGGCCGCTACCACAAATTGTGTGGATGGTCTGAACGCAGCGGCTGGATGTGCCTTGGGTGCTCTCAACTTCGTTTCAGGAATCACAGGGACCGGCAGTGTGGTCTCCGCGCTGGCAGACGGTGCATGCTCAGATTTGGATGCACGGTCCAAGGAAGCAACTGAGGCTCGAGTCAATGTGAAGATCAGAAAGGCCAAACTGATCAAGAGCAAACTGGCGCACCGGCTCTTGCGAGAGAAGAATCTCACAGGTGCTGCCGTCGCACAAGCTTCCAAGTTCATTGCCGAAGAAGAAGACAGCAGAAACCAGCCAGATGCCACCCTTGAAGAACTTTTCCCAGCCAGTTCCAAGAAGACCGAGCGCGACGTGCGCGACCTTGTTATGTCACATCTCCGAAGCTTGAAATCATCGCCGTTGAGCGAGGCGCGGGGAGGAAGAGCCATGTGGGGAGTCAGGCAGAACCACTGACACTGGTGTTTTTTATAAGGTTTTTGTATAGTGTTTTTTTAATTAGGTTTTTACAGTTTTTTTTCAGGGTTCTACAGGGTTTGAATAAGGTTTTATAGGGCCTGTAGCCAGTACTAATGGGTTTCGATGATGGTTTATTATGGGGATAATCACCAACATGAATGGTTAAACAATGTTAAACAAATACGATTGTTGGTTGTTTGATTGACTTTCATTTTCTCTGGTACTCACGAATGGTTGGTTGATTGACACTGATATTTTCAGAAGGGTGGTTCAACCACCAATTATTTCACACGTCACTCAGTGGTGTTTCTGAAGATTTCTGCAATCATCGATCACCCCTTTTTGAGAAGATGCACCCACATGTTTGGCTGTCCCCTGTTTTCTTCACCGAGTGAGGGAGGCTTGGAAGACTGGAAACCATACAAGAATCACAACATTCACCTCATGCCTGAGATCCGGACAGAATAATTCAAAGGACATTGAATATCAATCTCCAAATCAAAACTCAACACCATCCTGCAACTGGGATTTGGGATGTTTTTGTATTGATGAGACACCCATGCTTGGAATATATTACAAGTCATGCAAGGTTCGAAAAAACAACATGTAGTTTTTTTTTAAAATAGTTCTATGCACTCGTATACGTAATGTATGTATCTCTACATATACATACGAAACTACCTCCAACTGATCGTCCAACCAGATGTTGCTCTGGAAACGCGCTACCGAACTGGGTGCTAAAAGCTACAGCTCCACCGCTTCCCCGATTCGAACCCATGCACTTGTAACGATTTATCTCAGTGGTGTATCCCATATATATATATATATATATATATATTTAAATATATATAAAAATAAATATATATATGTATGTATATACACCTTTATATGGGTGTTTCTCAAAATAGGGTACCCCCAAATCATCCAATATTGATCATTTCTAGCAATCAGCCCACACATTTTCAGGTCCTCTATTTTGAGAACCCACCATGTAGATGCATATGTATATATATATATATCTGAACATATATATATATGTATGTATGTACGTATGTATGTATGTAATGTAATGTAATGTAATGTAATGTATTGTATTGTATTGTATTGTAATGTGATGTGATGTAATGTAATGTAATGTAATGTAATGTAATATAATGTAATGTAATGTAACGTAATGTAATGCAATGTAATGTAATGTAATGTATGTATGTATGGATGGAAGTATGGAACGTATGGATAGGTGGATTGGAGAATCAGTTGGGCACATCAATGAACGCATAGATGCTTTCCACCAATTGTCTGAGATCTCCCGAAGCATAAGCAGTACCAGCAACCCCGACTATGCTGGGAATTCCAAAACCAAAAAAGCAGTTTCTGTAGGACCAATTCCTCATTCATTGAGAATTACTGTGGGAACATTCTTGTGTGCAAAAAGCAAACGCAAGAACTTGGGCAGGAGGAGCGACGTGAGACGATGGCGAAGGTGCATGGCATGCTTTCCAAATACTATGCTTCCAATGCTTCTTTTCCTGTGGAGCAGGATTAGAGGTTCGGAATTTTCTTTTCGAAATGCTGGCTGCTGAACTTTTGAAGTGGAACTTCATGTAAAGCGCATCGCAAGTAGACATAAGTAGATTATGATTTGAGCCGCGGCTTCTATCCTAAGGACCCCCAAAATATTTTGTCAGGGACATCTCAGCACGCCACATAGCCATGAGGTCCAGACATGACACTGGTAGAGGCCATCTGAAGACTTGCAGTGTCGCACAGCTTTTCCAACAGCGAGACAGGGGACCCATGGGACCGATGTCAACAGCTAGCACTACGACTCCATACGCTTTCAAAGATGCAACAGAATCATATTGCTTAAGACTTTGGCTGTTGGTTCGAATGGTTCAGAAAGGTCCACAAATCCCATTCATCACTTTGCATAGTAGTTCAAAGATACTGTCACAAGTGGAACGTCAGGGAGATGAATTCCAATTGAACGGAGCAACATGAAGTTTTGCCGAATTCAGCCGACTGCTGATAGAGCACAACGCCTTGAACACTTTCGGGCCTGATATGTTCAGTCTACTTTGAACAATTTTGGCATAAGACTGACAATGTGACTGGTTGCGCACAAACTTACATCTGCTGCAAAAGCATGGACATGCTACACACACACAAGGCATTCATGGAATCACGAGAAATGTGTTTTTTTTTGCCATCTACTTGTAGTAGTCACATTGTTTGGCATTGCCCACAATGAGGGCAGTTTGGGAATGACTCCCCAAGACGGGGGCTCATCAGCTTTGCCATCGCTGTTAGGGCGCATAGGTCCTCCCAAGTGGGGCCAGCTCTTGCGACAAAGACAAGAAATACATAGAAGTACTACTATGAAATGGAGAAGTGGATGTGATTTAAGAACACCTCTTTTCCGCTACTATTCATGTCTCCTTGTTCAGGAGATTCATGAGCATCATGTCCTCCGAAAACAATGAATGGTTCAGGCACAGCCATGCTTCAATTGTTTAACGGTTGGGGCATGCGTTTCAGCTAGCGACCACCAGAACTGCCCACATCGGTTCATGGTCTTTGTCCCTTCAAAGGGGTGGCATCCATGCTATCGCAGGACCAAGCGCTCGTTGGATGGTTGAATTTTCATGTGTTCCGTTCTACCTGTACCATCTTGTAGCATTCGATTTGATTTGGATGGCTATCCCTTTTCGAAGGTACAGGCCGCCTGCTTGCTACCAGCAGGATACACATGGAATGAATCTGCAGAATCCGAAAGGATGACGTCCCAACTGTTGTTTTGTGATGGCAAAGCAGTTGAATTTGATTGCATGGTTGAGGAAAGCGAGGACGATCAACACCAGCCAAAGAGAGCAGTGATTGCTCTTTCTTGGTTTCTCGGGTTGGTTGTATTCGTTTCTCAACAGTGAGGGGTGTGTGTTCTCGTCGCGTACTCCACTTGTGTCGGGTGCGCGTCCTATAAGTCAGGAAACATGAGTTCCTTGCGGATGTTAGGGCCAACATTCCTGGAGTGTGCGCGCAGGAAACAAAAGCACTGGTGATGATTGGTAGTTTCACCGGACCATGGCGGGGGATTTCCGGAACAGCCACACACACACACACACGTATGATATGCATATACACACAATATCTTCTTTTACATGGCAATACATAGACATAGTGAGATGGTAGATGTATATATATATATATGTACATAATATGTCTAAAAAATCCAAAAGTGAATAACAAACAAGATAGAAACATATAGTACATACAGACAGCGCCCCTTGACTCCCCTTCCAGCCGGCAGCACCACTCAAATGCTGCAGCTGAAGCACCATGGTTATCAGTCATCAATCAACCATCAATCATGACTAGTCATCATCAATCAACCATCAATCAACCATCAATCAACCATCAAGCAGCCATCAAGCAGTCCATCATTAACCATTCATTGACGAACATTCCTGTCATTGACCATTCATCAACCATCATTCATCAACCAACCATCATTAACCATTCATTGACGATCATTCATGGCTAGTGATCATTGATTGTCTCATCCTATGCCATCCTCCATCGCCTTTCCAGGTCTACGCTTGCAGCCCATCCCCACCGACGTGTCGGGTCGCCGCAGCAGTGGCCCTTGCGACGCGACGCGACGGAAACGACGCCGTGAGGCGCACTAGGACAGGTGTCCTGCTGCGGCTCGCTGGTTCAACTCATCCACCTCTACCTGGTTGATGGTTAACCAGTTATAAGCCATTTTGTAAGCGTTAATCACCCATTATTACTAGTTAATTCACCGGTTATAAGCCATTAATTAACCACTGGGGGGGTTCTCAAGTAGAGGAACCCCGAAGTTATGATGGGTTTATTACTACAAATGGTCGACAAATGGTTTGATGTGGGACCACAGTTTCTGACTTGAGAAGGCACCATGTCTGGTTTCTGGACCCAGCGCCTGAGGGAAAAACATTGGTTTAAGCAGCCAGGGGACGGAAAGACAGGGTCTCGGCTGAAAAGCCACGGTTATAATTCCAACCTTTACAATCCAGAAAGACGCTACAATCGAAACATCTCCATCAATATGCTACAATCAAAACATCAACGGTTGTTTCAAGAGACGCGCAAGGGTCAGAATCAACAGCTGAGAGATTGTGGCTGCGGGTTTGAGATCATAGAGGGGATGCCTGTCTCCGACAACACGTGTGCCAAATTCAAGGGGGCTCTGTCCTCGGCGTATTTAGAGTCTCGTCGCTTCTAACGATGAGTTGGAAACTTCAGAAGACTCCGTTGCACTGCCTCCTGTCAGCCTTTAAGCAGCCCCCAACAACAAATATCACTACATAGCAATTGGCGTTAATGCCCACACATGAATCATATTGCCAACCACTATCAGTACATTCTCAGCTCATTATGAGTCCACTGTCAACTATCATTGGCCATTTTATTGGTCTTAGTCCCTTGGATTCCATTGGAATCCCCTTGGCTTCAAGCATCTTGTCCTTGGCATAGGGCACCAATGAATCATTGAATCCCTGGCGGGCGCAGCGGGGCTCCAACCTGTAACGCGGCCAAGCCGCACGGTTGCATTGAAATCAGCGGCCATGCGATGGTTGGGTCATGATGCCTGGTTGGTAGCTATGAATGATGGTGACAAATCATGGTAGACAATGGTTGTGAATGATGGTAGATAATGATGCTTGATGATGGTAGATGATAGGTGCTAGGGATGGTGTATAGTGGTTGTTTACGATGGTAGAAAATTGTGAATGATGCTTAATGATGGTTGATACTAGTTGATGGTGATCAACCATGATTATTCTCATGGAATGTTCTGGAAGAATGGCTGATAATGGTTGATAGTTGTTACTCATGGCTAATGAAAATTGCTGGTAGTAGCCAATTGTTCGGTGAATGATGTGGAAGTGGTTGATCCTGGTTCAATGATCAAACCACACCTAGGTACCTAGGCGACTTCATTGGGGTAATTATTGGTCTGGGTCCTGTTTATTCCTCTTGGGCGAGCCTAGTTACAAAACCGCATCCATGTGGCATCATGGTGGAAGTTCCCCGCCTCTGCAGAGCCAATGTGTGGTTTGATTCGAGTTAATCCCCAGCAATCGGAGATTGATTAGCCACCAGCAGATTTGAGAATACATGAGTGTTTCTCAAAACAGGGGATTCCGAAAATCATCCTTTTTTAATCAATTGTTGATGGTAAACCAACCAATTGGGGGGGCCCCTATGGCTTGAGAAAACACGATATGGCTCCGTAGGACATCATGTTGGTCATTTTCGTGGTACCTGGGGCAGTTCGAATTCTGGTTTCGCACGGGTTTCGCCCATTGAAACATCCGACTGCAGCAGCCACCGTGGAACTTGCACTGATGGTGCCATGACAATGATTTGCCACCCCGCGACTTTGTGTTTTCCCTTGAGCAATTGTGTCTCTTCTTGACAGCATCCAGTTCAAACACCCCCCAGTTCAACGGCTCAGATCACAATGAAGGTATGTATTTGCAGGTGTTTTAATGGCAATCTGGGCAGATAGGAGTGAAACTTTGATCCGAGCCATAAATGCAGCCAACATCTCCCATCAAGGGGCGTCAAGAGGCACCGGCAAGCAATCACCACCAAAGCCCAAGCCCAAGCTTCTGGGTTGCTATGATCATGAACCAACATCACATCTACCCCAACCAACAACTGCTCCTTATTGTTGCGTATGATTACCTGACTAAATCCATTCTTAGCAGCCAGCTAGAACCGTTATCAACCAGCTTGTTCTTACAACCCCCGTTATCTACCAGCCTTTTGACTATTAATAAACGGGCAAACACATCATTTTTGAGGCTCCATCACGAAACATCAATCAACAACCAGCGCTGGGTGCTGCATTTGGCACCGCTCAGAACTGGGAACTGCTGCGTTTGGCAGTCAGCTCTCGCTGTGGGGAAGCGGCAGAAAATATGCGGCTCGTGTGGAGAAGATCCAGCGGAGGAACCTGCCCAGCTGTGGGTTTTCATAGAGTTTTATAGAGGTTATAGAATGCTATAGACATTTTTCATAGGGGTTCAACCACCAACCAGCTGAGCGGGATTTATTGTTGCTGGGGATTCACCAACCATGTGATATGTTTGGAGATCAGGTAGATAGGTCAACTACCAACTAGAGCCAATCTACCTCTGGTTGCATATCACAGTCACCTTTGGCTGTGGGTACCCCCTACCATTGGTGAACATCCTATGAGTGAACAGATCAGCCGAACTGTTGGGATGTTGATCCATGATTTTGGGATGCTTAAACTCTTGGCCCCAACCACTTGAATTCCTATTATTGTAAATATAGAGCAGATTAACCAACCACAATGGAACCATTCTGGTTCCAAAGGTTCCAAAGCTGGAATTTATGAATTGCTGGTTGTTGTAAATACGAATCATATGACCCATATGCTGGAGATTCTGGCAATCTTTGGATCACGACTAACAAAAAAAAGGTCCCGCAGGTGCCCTTCACTGCAGAAAGTGATCGCAATGGTCAATGTGAACGACAGGCATGATGAGTCTTGAGTGACTAGGCACCTATTTTGTTATCATACTTATGGCAGTATCCATGGAGTTATCATGATGAATCAGGAGTGGCTCTGGTGATGAATCTGGAGCATCTAGTTGATCTGATGTTGTTTGTTGGCACTTTGGGCTCAACCTTGCTAGGCTGAACGAAGTCAACATCAATGAGCGAACACGCAGTTGTTGAGACGACTATCTGCATGACCGGTCAAGTCGTGGAATAATCCTTAATAGAACCAATTGTTCAACACTTTTGCGCATTCTCCAACATTTTTTTACTTAAACTTTCTCAGATGCAGTTCTTGGTCAGCCCTCAGCCTTAGCACCTAGGTTGCCATGTAGCAGCGTAGCACCATCCAACTGTAGATTCGAACGAATTGTCACCACAATGAGCAATGGAAAAGCCCCTGGTTGGTTGACAATGAAACCAAGCCAGCCCCACACCCATGATTCTGAGCCTAGAGTCCGTGGTCCTTTCAGAACCCACTACCTATGAACCAACCATTTCTTCAAAAAAGATGTTCTGTCCCTCACTTGAGCCGATGGCTGCGCACTGAGGTGGCTATTGGTTGGGATAGCATCGAGTTGTAGCCCGATGGACTCCTTGTGATATTCACCAGGGACATGCGTCATCCCCATGGTCATGAATGAAATGGTGAGATCTCGATTGCCACGTCACTATCTCCGCTCCCAACGTTTGCTTCGCTTGTAGTTCTAGGTGTGACTTCAGTGAATTCAGTTCTGGTCAATCCCAAAAAGCTGCTTGTCCACTGGTGGTGGATGTTTGGCTGAATTCTTGCCTGTCAAATTCAGTAGATAACTGCAATGTAGCTCTGCCGCTTGCTGTTTATCGTGGAAGTTGTGAAGGTGGTGGTCACCTCCCGGAAAAAACACATCAAAAACAGCAACCGCCAGGCACCAGCGACACAGTTGACGACCCCAACAAACTCCATTTTGCTGTTCACGATGTTGACTAACCAATCGCTGAGCGATTACAGCTCATGAGTCGAGGTTTATATCGCAAGCTACTCTTAAAAGAAATGAGTCTGCTTTCCAGTTGGTCAGTGATGTTTTTTTGTTTGCTACACAATCTATAGGGTTTCTGTTGCATCTCATGATAAGCCATGGTTTCTAGGGTGTCATGTTCGCCGCAATCTGATGCCCAACGAAATCGCCCTTTTCTGTTGGTTCAGCTGTTGCACCTATCTATGGATATACCTATATGGTCTTACAAGCAGGGATTTAACGCAGTAGTGGGATTATACAGTTAGCCAACAGATTTCACTTGCCGGGGCCGTCACTTTGTGGCAAGTAATCAATTTTGTTGGCACTGAAAGCTAGACTGAAGCAGTATAAACCGCTCTCACCCTATGAATCACCCATCATTCCCCATCATTCCCCATCATTTGAGCATCATGTAACCATAATGTAACCATCATTGAAGCATCATCCAAGCATCAAAGTAACCAGTCTTAAGCAGCATTGAACCGAGCATAGCCATCCCCAGCCGCTTGGATGCTTGGATGCTGCTATCGCTGGCAGGGCCGAGGGCCCGAATGTCGTGGAAGCTGTTGCTGGAAGCTCAGGGGGGAGCCAGCTATGGTCGTCATGAATCTGCTGGGTTGCTGCTTGGTCGTTGTTGTTTGGTTGGTTTGGGCTGGTTCAGGTTGGTTGGTTCATGTTGGTTGGTCTTTGTTGTTCTTGTATGTTGGTTGGTCGGTCGGTTGTTGTGGTCTTGGTGGGTTCTTGTCTTTTGTCGGTTGTTGTGGTCTTGACGGGTTTGTTGTTGTTGTTGTTGTTGTTGTTGTTGTTGTTGTTGTTGTTGTTGTCGTCCTTTACCCCTTTCTGCTGTTTTGCAGCCTGAGGCCCCTGCTGGCGGTACCCTTGGTGCGGGCGGATGTGCAACAGGTCAATTTAATCACGCGGAACCTCGGTTGCACTTCCAATGAAGGGTTTGGGTGATGACGGGATAGAAGCCATCGCTGACAGTGAATAATGGTGGTTTTAAAATGTTTTGAAATTAGAATGATGATTGGCTGGTTGGTGATAATGGCGTTGATGATGGTTTGTACAGGTTTATCAATGATGGTCATGAAGAATCATTGGCACTGATGGGGAATCGTGGTTAATGCTGGTGAATCAATAGTAAATATGAACTCCATCAGGAACAATTATTCACAATTCTGATACTGGAGTTGGTCACTGGTAATGGCCGATTAGCACCTCATAAAAACAATGGTAATGACCAACCTAAAGTGATACCATATTTGCCATAGTTCACAGTGCTTGGTTCGCCATTGGTAATGGCAGAATTTCCACTTTTCAGGGATAATGCTTGATGGGGCTGATCTACCGTCGCCCTACTACCAGCCTGGTCGGGTGAAAGGGCCGTCTGATCAACCACATGATTGGTTGGCTGTTTAGCATTGCTATACCACATTACAGTCAGTGACCAGAAGGGCTTTTTACATGTTATAAACAGTTAGCCAAGCATCTAGTCAGTGACCATAACATTGGTTGGCCGATGTTTCAAACATCGACTTACGATGCTTGGCTGACCGTCAAGCACCGGCGAGCATTGATTTACCACTGAGATAGGGATCATGGGCAATGATTCGTATCAATGATAAATGACGTAGAAGTATAAATTCATGTCATTGATCATGGTCAATTCTGTACATGAACCATTATGATAGGGTAAACTGATGGTTAGTTAATGATTAGTTAACCATAATTAATGTCATTGATGAACCATTAACTAAGCATCAGTTGTACATGGTTCATGGTCCATCATTTATGGGACCATGGTCATTGATGGTTACTTAATGGTTCATCAATAAATTTGTTGACTTCGGCTACCGGTGTACCTCAGAATGGGGCGCCGATACAACTTCTCATGGCCGGCCCTGGTGAGTCGCGCAGATGGGGACCGAACCCCGCGCATACCCCGCCGAAGCATAGGGGGCTATGGCGGCGGTTTTCCTGATGATCTCTACGGGTGGTACCCTCTGGTAAACTAACATGGCTGGCTTCCACCAGAAATGGATGATTTCCCAGGGTTCTTCCAACAAAATGCTGGGTTTTCCAGCCTGCCATGTTAGTTTACCAAAGGGTAAACCAGTATTTCATCAACTTCATGTGGCTGTGGGTCAAAACCCCGTACCCCTGGTTCCCCTATCATTAACCATTGTTTCCCTTATTGTTGTTAGTCATTATCCCCCATAACTGGTTGGGTAACTGCTTGACCCATAGCCATGTGGTCATTCAGATTGCGACCTGGACCTTGGTCCCCTCCCAACGTTGCACGCGACTGCCCAGGACCGTCTCTTTGACGCACGCGACGGTGCGGAGCTGGCGGAGCTGTTGCTGGCTGGTGACCGGCCCCGACACCAACGGAGTGAGAAAATCAGCGTAGCCGGAGGGGTGAAGAACATGCTTTCGGGTGGTGATGCACTGATGTTTGGATAGTATGTTATTTATTGTTATTTCATAATAGAAAGTAACCATTTCCAGCGTACCCAGATAGTGGGTGTTTATTATGAAATAACGTTTGATTATCTAGTCCAACATGGGCTTGCGATTGTGGTTTGCGATTATTATCGATGATTAAACCATAATCATGTACTTATTGATCATGGGCTTTTCCCCGGGTTAATTGTTCGCCGTTATTTGTCATCATTTTATAATGTTCATATACATGATTTCCAAGCCCATTGACCACTACTAGCTCGGAAACACACCCTCAGCTAAGCCATTAACAATGGATCTTCGGTGTAATGCACCATTTGGATCTACTATTTGTCGCATCCAGGGAGGTTTGTTTTGGGAACAATCTGGGTTTGCCCAAAACCATGGTCTACCCCCCAAGTCACTGGTGGTTTCCATATTCATAAGGACTATGAACTTGGACGGGGGGGCTAATTGTCCTTACTAGTATTAATTGATCATTCAGCAGTTTTAGATACTATTCAGCATTACCAGCCGTAAATGTGGGTAGCTCCACTTGAGGCCATCTTGAATACTGTGACTCATCTTGGCTGAAGCTTCAATGTTCAACTTACTGTGCGAACTGCTTGATTTCCATCAGCTTGGCCACCACCAGTCTGAAGAATAAGGCTACGAAGGGTGACCACATTCCCTACAAAAAATGTGGAAATTTGTACCTTCAGCGGAATATCACCATGTGCATCATAGGTTGGAACATGAATCAACAAGCTATTGATCGTAGGATTTGATTAAAAAACCTTCAGAAGCGATTCTTCGTGGTACATTTCCTGGAATAGTGAATGTGTGCAAGATTTTCTGAACCATTGATAAATAGATGAAGCTATGCGCATGTTTATTTATCTTTTGCAGATGTACTTCAATTGATCGATTGATTTGTGTTTTTATTGATTCGCTTGAGAGCAAGCATGTTGATTGTGCACACATTTTTGTACAGAGATGGGAAGGGTTCAGAGTGAAACACAATCTACAGATGTGATTCAACAGCACTTTTGTTGATTAAATGATATATGAATGATATGTCATTGGCGATGGTTTTCTTGGGTCATGGATCACGCAACAAATACTTGGAAGAATATACTCCGAGCACCACTAACCAGCTACAAATGCTTCCCGACTGGTGCTAAGATCCGACTATAAGCAAGCTGCTAATACCCTTTACATGCGATTCACCAGTTGATCATTTGTCGGTCATTTATCATAGCTAGTTGATCATGAACTTCGAACAAGCAACTGGTGAATCACGAGTCATTATTAATTGATCATGATTAGCTTGTTGCCATAACTAGTTGATCATTAGTAATCGTCATTATCGACTAGTAATACCACACTTAGTTAACTAGTTGATCATTAGTCATCATCATTATCAACCGCCTCTTAATGATAAGCAGGTTAACTCATGGCTATCAACTGCTGCTAATTCTAGTTGATCACTAGTCATCATCATAGGCAGTTAATTATCATTAGTCATCATCAACTAGATTATCATTAGTCATGTTGAGTCATCATCATAGGTCATTATCATTAGTCATCATCACTAATTATCAACATGATCAGCCATTAATTATCACTAGTCACCATCAACTAGTTGGTCATTATTAGCAGTGGCATCATCTCTACTGATCATCAATTAGATCATTAGTTGGTCATTATTAAGTGCCTCACATGCTTCAAACTTCGAAGCCAAGCAACTCCCTCATCACCAGCATCGAAGCACCAGGACGTCAGTTGGCCCGACGGATCCGACGTTTCCGCCAGGGGCGCCAAGCAGATGCCGAGAGCAGTGGTGAACCATGGTGGGTAGACGGTTAAAGGGGTTGGATCCATCAAGGGTGGTACCCAGCCAGCTCTGAAGCGGTTACCGAATGACATCTAATGATCATAGATTAGCTGGGTGGTACCCAGCCAGCCATGAAGCTGGTACCCCCAAACATTCCTGAATGATCATAGAGATTGTTCATGAGGTAACCAAACAGCTACGAAGATACGCCATTACTGGACAATACCATGGCTGAACGTGGTTGATATTGAAGTCACCATGACCATCAGTGGTTAAGCAGCCCGTCAACTGAGAGTTGCTGTAACTGATTGATGGAAGGTGAACTGATGGTTGAAGAGTCTTAAAGTCCAGGAATCGAGGATCTGACAGTGGTTGAGAACTCTCAATAGATAATCATGGTTGACAAGCTGGTGGAGCAGCAAGGGATAGGAACCGATGATTGTGAGTGACTGATAGCGTCTAGTGGTTCATGAGCTGATCGAAGGCGGCCAAGAAGCTGGGGAATGATTGATGCGTCATGGTTGTTAAGCTGTTTGATAATGAGATACAATACCAACTTTGCATGTTCAGAGGAAACAAAGAACGAGGACCATGCAGAGGCTTATAAGACGTCATATGGGTCCAGTCAATCCGGGTACTCCCAAACTCAGTGCTTTATTGGGGAACCCCACATCGATTCATAGGTGCGTATCCTCGAGCTTTCCTAAGTGAAATGGCCGACTTTGCACTTGGAGGCAAGCGGATTTATGGACCTATCTGCATAGTTGGTACATCCCTACTATTGTTGGTGCCTATCGATGGTGTTAACTAATCAGCATTTTGCATTGTGGAGAACACAGAACCCCAACTGAAGTGACCATGGCGGCTCTGTCCAGCGATGTTGGGACTATCGCCGCTCAGCATGGCTCAGCCGTCGGTCGATTGTTTTCGTGGACTAGGACTATTTGGTTGTGGGTCAAGCCATTGGGTGCCCCGAAAACTGTTGGTTTCTAGTAGTTGTCAATTAGAACTGGATATATTCGGGGTTAATAATTTTGACCCATACCATACCCATTTAGCAATTGTATTCTGGACTGGGAACCAACGTAAGTTGATGACTGGCAGTTGGGATTGCATTGTCCATGCAATCTCCTCGGCTTCCGCCGCCAACACGGCACCATTTAGAATGACAGTAGGTCCTTTTTCTGGGCCGGAGGAGGTGATCAACTTAGGCTTCTAGAAAGCTCTTGGCGCCAGCTGGCGAATGCCAACCAGCTATTGATTGCTATTTGCAAAATTACTACTGGAATGCCAAAACACTTCTTTTTCATTATTGGGAAGACTGTTGTACCATATCTTGAATGTTGTGATTGATGAATATTAGCGATGCGGGATCAATATTCATAACCCTCCATATTTGATGGTAGAGAACCACCTACTTATGGATATGCTGATGGTGGTTGATTAACAGCTACATCCACCATTGTGGGGAACACCGGCTCACCAACTCTTGGTATTGATTTATGGGTCGAATCCCTCAAAAGAGAATCATGATTCAACGCGGGATGGCGCATCAGTGCCAGGACTCACAAGTCTGGAACAACATCAACCAAAATGTCAAGAAGAACTCCGTCATCGAGGTGGAGTTTGCTGACACTTGGTTCGGTAACGTTTGCGCTGTGCTGAGAGGCTCTGAAGATTGGCTGTTGATCAACTATAGATTCAGCATCATTAAGCATTGATTAGCCATAATGAACCCTTGAATGAACATTGATTAAACATCATTCACCATTGATTCCTTAGATGGAAGACCACTTGCAGACGTGCTGGGAGTCTTTTCAATGTTTGGTGCTTTGAGACTGCTACTCCACGGCGCTCCAGGGTCGGATGGGAACCCCGGGGTGATGGCGAACACCCCAGGTGATGCGCATCAGGCTACAGAGTCGCCAGAAACAGCAGGCCATTTATAGCAGTTGGTCAGAGGTATTTAATCCAGCAAGGGGTGTTTTTGCTGTAAAGAGTTGATGCTAGAAGTAGTCCCCTATCTATACTGGGTGGATTACAGCTATGAACTTAGCTTTTTAGCTTTTTTTGGGATATCATTGATTTACCATATAGCCACCAAAAGTTAGACTTTTAGCAAGGGATCTAACAGCCACCAAGTATATGTATGTATACATATAATATATGTACGTAAATAGATGAGTATGCATTTCATGTATATACCGCATCCTCCTAAAGATCACGAACCGCTCGTTTCTGTTTGAACTGCAAGCCTTGGGTTTCCACAAGAAGTCAAAATGGCAATGGGTCAATATTAACCAACCAATTATTGGTGGTAATAACCAACAAAACTAAAGGGAAAACACTGGTTAATGATAGGGGAACAGCCTGTACTGGCATCAACTATGCCGACGCGGTGAAAAACTTTCACGACACAACATCAAAATGGATGGTCCGAACTCCGTGGCTTGTTGGTCGCGCACCAACCCACTCATTGGTCCCCTTTGCAACGCGAGTTCCTTATAATGCATGATGGTGATACGGTAATTCCTATGAAATAAAGAATCAAATCAGCTCTCAAAAAGGTATAGACATAGCTTGTGTCATACACATATCATTGTTGCTTGTTACACTTGCTACCCTCGTGTTCTTCCTTAACGTGAGTGATTTTTGATACCATATTGATACGCTTACGAATGATACTTCTTGGGACCTATAGTTGCTATTTGATTCGCCATGACTGCTGTTTATTGCTCTGAGAGATTCGTCTTATTTTGCCATTGTCAGTATGAGTGGTTACTGATAAGTATGGGGATTGTTGTTTTCGTTGTGACTTCTCACTACCTTTGATGATGTTACTTGTCATCATCGACAACTACAATAATCACTCCATTATTGATATCACTGCTATTGTTTCTATCATCATCAGTGAACCACGTTGATATATACTCAATAACAATGACTACCTAATAACCACATTAGTGGCATAGTTGTCAATTCAGCCACTAACACAGTGGTAGGTAGCTGTTGAATAAGGCTTATACCATACTTAAAGTTACAGTTTAAACCACATTGATTTCAGTTGCCTACAGTCTTAGCTATTACCTACACCGTATGATATCAATTTGGCTAACATTTGTCCTGGTTAAACACATCGATATCCAATCACCCGTAACCTGCTGGAAAGGTTGCTGATCAGAGGACACCATTCATCCCTCGTCTTGTCACGCCCGAGGAAAATATTCAAATCAACAGTGGCTACATCACTGTCACGCCGCGATCTGAGTACTGCTGTTGATTGCTGGTTGTTGTTTATTGTTGGTTGTTCTTGTTGTTGATTGTTGTTGGTGACGGTTTTTGTTGTTGAGGCTTGTTGTTGGTTTTTGGTGGCAGTTGTTCTTTCTTATTTGTTTGTTTGCCTTTTGTCTGGTTGCTGGTTGTTGTGGTCGCAAGGTAGATAATCCATGACCCATGGTCACAGACCGGCCAGTCGGGGGTCTTTCACTGCTGGCACAGCCTCGCAGGTAGATCAAAACCATACCTGTAGCAACAAGTCATTTTTGCCATGAATTTTCAATGCTAGCGGGTGAATTTGATAATATCATCAGCTTCATTCCTTTGTTTTTTCATCAATACAACAGGACACAACCACTAGTATCCATCATTTACCCATTCTTTAGCCACTGATTAAGTGACAAAGTTGCCAGTATCATTGACCATTATCGTCAGATATTGTCAAAACCCTTACCATGTTTGGACACTCGGCACTCAGTCGCCATGATTATTGGCCAGCCACTAGGGATTGTGAGTCATCATTCACCAGCACCGTTCACAATCGCTATTATCCAGCAACAAGGTCGTGTTGTTATCCATGATGGACAATCATTAAGTTGATTAAGTACTCGTCACTCATGATTAAGCATGATTCACAACCATCAACTATTAACAACCACAAGCATGAACCAGCCATGGTTCAACCCTCATGGCTCCAATACAAGCTTCATGACTTGCCGATCCATCGAGTTTCACTATTCGGAGCCAAGATCAACCAGCTTATCCAGCCGTTGATTGCGAACCATCACTGGCTATCTATTGACCATGCTTAGTGGTTAACACCAGTGGACCATTATTCGCCATTACCATGATTTCTATCTACCTACTGGACCATGCACCATCACTAGCTATCAACTCATGCTCTAGCAGTCTACAACCCATAGATTTCACCACCACAAGTGACCATCATTCACCAACCCCCCATCAAGCAGTTACCGAAGCGCACCACCAGCGCCGAGCCATCATTCTCCAACACGCAGCCAATCATTGCGACCTATGAATATCCATTGAAAAAATGGTGATCCCTAATATGGTGCCGTTGATCCACTAGTGACCATGATTGTTCACCATTATGGATGCCCATGGTGAACAATCATGAATGCAAGATAGGCCCACTATTCACTATTAACAGCTGTTAAACACTATCCGTGCCTATTCTCCATTTCTTTAATCATCACCATCCATCAGGGTAAACCATTGCTAGCCATCATAAATCACCTTCAGCAGTCATGAATCATGAATCATCATTTAACCATCTTCAACTTTGTTACTAATCTTCTTTAGCCAACTTTAGCCATCATTGATCGTCTTGGAACGTCATGAACCCTCAGCAATCATATTTTACTGAACAGTCATAAATCATGTCTACTAAGCATCAGATACCATCAGCAATCATCATCAACCATCACGATGCTTTCTAACCCTCAGAATCTGAATCATCCATTAAGCAGCTTAAGCATGCCCTTGCAATCATTTTGAGCCATCCATTAAGCACCTTGAACCGTTTTTAATGGCTTAGCCAGGTAGATTCTTACTAACCTTCAATATCTGCTTGATCCATTACAGTAGTCAGCTTGACCATCCATTAACCAATCAACATCAACCAGTCATTCACCATCAGTAACCATCATGAATCTGACATAAAGCCCATCATTGAACCATTCTTAGCCATGGCGATTAACCATCATTAACCATCATTGAATCATCATTAACCATCATTTAAGCATCATTAAGCCATCATAAATCATAAACCTGACATAACCCCCGTCATGAAAAAAACCACCCTTTCACCATCATAAGCCTGACATTTCACCATCACTCAACCATTGACATGGCCCTTGCTGCAGCTGGTCCCCTAGGCCTCCCATTTCCTTGGGCACCTCAACGGTGTCGGCGACCACCATCACGGTACCCAGCAGTGATGTCCCATGGCGCAACGGTGCAACGGGCTGGGCGCAGCCAATTTGATGGAGCCAGGGCTTCATGAGTGGGTGGATCAGCTGATGGTTGGTGGATAAAAATGGATAAACATGGCTATTGGTAGATCAAGTGGTTGGTAGATCAAAGGACAAAAATGGATATAATGGATCAAGTGGTTGGTGGATCAAGCGATTTAGATAGGTGCAGTGATGGTGAAGTGATAAATCAATGGCTGTTAATGATGACTAGGCTTTGGTTATACGCTGGTCAATCGATGGTGAATGATGGTTGATAACCGTACTTATTGATGGCTGATGGTTGAAGGTGAGGGTTGAAGCTTGCAGGTGGATAGTGATCATGAATGATGGTTAAAGGTGGTCTTTATGTATTGTTGATGAGTTCACCGTTTCCTTCGGCCATTCATTAACCATTCATTAACCATTCATTAACCATTCATTAACCATTCATTAACCTGACCATTGTCAATCATGAAACCATTTATTTACCTATTATTGTCGGCTACTATCCCCTTTCATTAACCATTAATAGTTAGCATTCATTAATCAAATAAACCATCATTATTAGACGTTCACCTTTCATCAATCACTATGAATCACCTGTCGTTAGCCAGTCATTAGCCTGCCATTCATCGACCACCATTTTTGTCATTAATTACCTTTCATTAATCACCAGTCATTAATCACCAGTCGGGTGTTTCTCAGAATAGGGGTACCCCCCAATCATCCCCAAATAGTCATTAATAGTAATTTCCCAACCATTTTTGGGGTCCCCTATTTTAAGAAACCACCAGTCATTAATAACTGTGAATCACCATTCATCCACCATCCTTCACCGTTTTGCCCAAGGTCTCTGTCAGCGGTGCTACGCTGTCCATCGGGGACGCCACCTGCACGCTGCCGTGCATCCGAACGGACATCTTCGCGGAGGACGGGAGGGGAGAGGAAGGCGGTCAACCAGGCTGGGTAATGATGGGAAATGCCATGGTTAGTGATTTTTTGATGATTAAGAATCGTGAATGAATGATAAATGATGGTGAATTCATGGTGAATCAATGTTAATTTATGGTCAATGGTGGTGAATTAATGGTAAATACCATAGTTAATGATGGTGAGCCAATTTTTGATGACGGAGAAAGTGACCGTTAACCAATGGTTAAATGATTTTTTGATGGTGATGGTCAAAGGGGCTGGAGTGATGGTAAACAGAGGAATAAATGATGGTTTATGATGGCAAATCAAGGAGTAAGTGATGCTTAACCCAATGGTTAAATAAAGGAATAAGTGATGGGCAATGATGGCTAATGAATGGTTAGTGATGTTAATATAGATTGTAGGTTGGTGACCAATGGCCATGGATGGCCATGGTCAATGACTCATTGGATGGTCAGCCGGCACGATGTCACCTGCGCGGCCTCGCGTGATCTCGCGCGCCGTGACACCGCCAGGAGACGACTTACACCGTCTCTTTCGATACGGCAGTGATTCAAAACCTTGCAGCCACAGCCCTTGGACAGCAGGTGGTTTGGGCTGCGTGGATCATACCGGCGAGTTGTGGTCTGAATATTTCAGCAGGGCTAAATCCAATGGAGAATACCATGCACTTGGTAAGGTGGAACGCTATTCTCCAAGTTATTTCTGGTCTACAGTACTTCACACCTTGGAATTGGAGCTTTTTATATCCCAGCAACCCTTTGCAACATCACGGCAAACAAGAATCATCAAATATCAAATTGATGGTGGACTCGTTGTGTGTGTGTGTGTGTGACCAGTATGAGAAGGGCAAGGTTCAGATGACTTAATATGTAAGTGCCTGCTGCTACTGCTACTGCTACTGCTACTGCTACCGCTACTGCTGCTGCTACTGCTGCTTCGTGGCATCATTGTTGCCATTGATTGATTGTTGTTGGGCGATCAGCTTTGGGTTTTGTTCACCATCCTTAGGGTGGTTTGTTGTTTCATCATCATCATCATCATCATCATCATCATCATCATCATCATCATCAACTACCACCTACATGCTTGGTCATTGGTTCGTGTTCAGAACATCCAGCGCCGGGTTGGTTTCAGATTCGTAAGATTCGATCCTGGTAAGCTATAGCACAGCCGAGGTGCGGCTGAAGATAGTTGCATGATTTATCATCATCCATCACTGTTATCTACCTTATGCAATAAATACACCCTTACTATTTTAGGGTAATAAACTTATCATTTATGATCATTATTATCTACCCTTGTCTTGTTTATTACCCCCAATACTTGACCATCAATTTTCACCTCGTTGCTGCACTGCTGCCGCGTTCGCTGCTGGGTTGATCGGCCAAGGATTCCAACTCCTTCTTTTCGGTTCAGTTCACCACAGGCGGATTCCGGGATTGTGGGTTCCCTGGTGGGGCGGTGGCTTTCCTGGTCACAACTTCTCTTCTTCGCAGAGTTCTTGACTCAGATTCTTCGAACCTGCGGGTTCAACGATTATATGGCTATGGGTCAATATAAATCAGCCAATCAATGGGGAATAACCACCAATAGTCATAGGGAAAATAATGAAGAATAATTGACCCAGAGCCATATTTCAATGACATTGTTCAGCATACAATGACTTGAAATAGATTATCCTTCGGACGATTCAGTTGATTGCATAGTTCCCAGCGATAGTCTATTTCAAGTCGGGATTTTTGTGTATAAATATAAATATATATATATATATATATATGCATATAGAGCTCATTCCTCAAGGATATTTCATATGGCCGATATGGAAGTGGCTCCATGATTCATGGGATTTTTTGGTATCTCCCCAACAAAGGCACCGTTGGCGCACCATAGCAGCTAGGCGGTGAAGGCGGTGCGCCATGTAGCTTGATTGATGTGGGCAAGGAGACCTACTGTGACCCCAAACACCAGTAATTTCAACCAGTTGCTAGGGTAGATCGTGCATTAGGTTTGGGCTATTCAATTCCTCAACAAAAAAGCTGGTCGATTCTGGTTGCGGGTCCAACTCTTCTTTCATATGGCAGTGGGTCAGTTCACCCTTAGTCCCCCTGGTATCCCTATCATTAACCAGGCTGTTTTCCCTATGAATTTGTTGCTTAATATCCCCAATAATTGGTTGGTTAACTGCTTGACCCAGCTCGCCATATTTGAATAAGTCGAGGTCCCAAAAAGGTGAGCGATAGCCTCCAGCGGGCTGTTAAAGGTCACACATCAACTGCTCGGAAAGTGCAAAGGAGATAGAAATCTGGGACAGCCGACTGTGACCCAAACACAGAATTGGTTGAAACTTGACTAGTTGGTGGTTCACTTGACTAGTTGGTGGTTTTAAAAGCGTTCTCTTCCCCCAAGATTTGGGATGGGATGGTTGATTGACGAATTTTTACAGTCCGTGGCACCGCATGAGCTGACGCGGGATCGCTCAAGTTCCGATGGGATGGCAACAAATGATTGAGGAATTGTTCCGGGATGGCCTCTAACCACCAAACCTCAACAAATCCAAGAAAAGCTAGTCAATCATCCCAGAAAGTGGATAAGGGGAACCAACCTCAACAAAAATTCTTCCACATTTGCGGTTTTCATGATCCTAGATGTGGATTTCACAGAGATCAGCGGGCTCAGGCCAACAGGGACCTCGTAAGCCCGTCTGCCCTGTGCAATTCAGGGATGTACCATTAGTACAGCAAGCACTGAGAGGTGCTTAAGAACATGCCGCTGTTCCGAACATGTTTATTCATGGGTTTTCATGAGTTTTGATGAGTTTATCATGAGTTTTCATGAGTTATCATGAGTTTCCATCAGTTTTGATGAGTTTTCATGAGTTTCTTTCAATCTTCTGTTGTTCATCGTTTGGTATCTGAACACATCCGAACAGCTATTGTTGGAACTGACCCAACCTGTGATGAGCACTGTATGCTATCACCAAGCTCCCCAGGTGATTTCACACAACCGACCCTGATTTCTTCTACTCCGGCTGATGATACGCCCAACGCGGCAACCAGCAGCCCTATTGTTGCCTGGCATTGACAATATCCCTGCGTGCTTTGGGGCGGAGAGCATGGCGACTAGTGGCCAAAGTCACAGACTTTTTGGCAGGATTATACCGTGAAGTTGTCGCAAATGCACAGTGTTTCGTGTTTGTTCGGAGTGTGATCATTCTTGTGGATGACGGGTTTGAGTTCTTGTTTCATTTCTGTGCTCAGTGTTTTCTTGGCACAATGCCCTTGTACCATGCATTTTCCAGTGCATTCTGTATTGGATTACGGTTGTGTAAAGGTCACAAGAAGATTCAGATTCGATTCTCAGACTTTCCAGCTCATCATACTTCTTTGCGTCTTGGGGATGTGCTTGTAGGTTGTGTCGTTGCTGATCCAGCAGGGCAAAAAAGGAAACCACCATAGACTATAGCCATTGCCATGATGGAACCAACTCAGAATGGGGGATTAACCAGCAATGGGAAAACGTTACTAGGGAATTGAATCAACACACGGATTTCCAGGATCATAGAGAGGCATGGGCTCCATGCCTGACCTACGAAGGGTTCTTGCGATGTTTGATGTTGGGTACTTAACCTTCACATAAACCTTTGAGGTGAACTAACCCTGGCAATGGTTGTTGAACAACCAACGTACGCGATGTGGACTCCACAGTGCGTTGTCGTGGTTGGCCATCATGAAGCATTGTTAAACCCTACTGCAATCTGGTAGAAGCCATGGTTGGTTGGTTCTTAACCATCATTAGTTGAGTATCAACAACGATTTGTTGATTCTTAACAGTTATTACTTGCTGATTGAGCATAATTAGCCTTGTTCACCCCTGTTAACTTTCAGCGTGACTTTGCCTGACCTTCCTGCTTCTCCCGTTTCAGCTGTGCCCAGTAGAATGCTTGACTTCAAATGATCAATGCCTGACCTATACAAAGCCACTGCCCCCCCAGGGCTGACAACAAACTCTACCAAGCCAAATGAACCACTTGCTAGTGGCTATAAGCTGGGGTGACACCTATATACGACTACTACCAATCTATAAGACCACTATATACCTATATAAAAGCCACAAGCGAATGACCAAGTAGGCGGCCAGCTGGGCCCCATCCAGGCACCGTGGACCGCTGAGGTTTTTACCTTTTCTGAAGACGTCCAAGCGGACGCAGTTCCTGGGATCCGACGATGAGACTGCCAGCAGTTGGTGGCTGTGCTGGTGAGGAAGCAAGGGCTAAGGAGTGGTTAAACATGGTGAATGATGATGATGTGGATCCAATAATGGCTGATTGTCCAATAATGATGATGTTGATCCACTATGTTGATCCAATAATGATGGATAATTATCATAAATAGTTAATGATCATAATAGATGGATGTTGATCCAGTAATGATGGATAACATGGATCAATCTGGCTATATTATAGTTGTTACCATAATAATGATGATGTTGATCCAATAAGGATGGATAATTATCATAAATAGTGGCTGATTGTCCAATAGTGATGAATAGTTCACTGTTAATGATGTTAAACAATGATGTTGCTCTTCCAAGGGGGGAGTGGTTTGGAGCTACCAGCAAATGGTATCTATGCGCCTGCAAGTGTGAAGTTATTTGGTATAAGAATTTCATACATCATTAACAGTGGACTAATAAGAAGGATAATCCAACATTCAGTGTTCCACTAGTGGTTCATACTTGACCACAAATTGGTGGTGTTATTGATGATTAACTCATGGTATATATGATTCATATTGTTTATGGACGGTTTAGTCATGGTCTATATTGCTAACACAGAAACCTGAAACATGACTTTGAACCAAAGGGTTCCTCCCAAGCACAAAGGACTTCCAGACTTTGAGTTGTTGGGGATGGTTGGGAATGGTTAACAATAGTTGATAATGGTTGAGAATGGAGAACAAGTGGTTGGGACTCATGATAGTGTATGATTTCAACCACTACCTTCATGTTTGTTTTATGTTTCTTGATGGAAATACTCAAAACATTGGTACAACATGTCAAGCTTCAGCAATAGGTATGGGTAGTCGTGGCTTCTGACGGCTAACATTAGCGGATATAAGGAAGAACAAGAAGTGTGGGGCCTATCAGCAAGTTTACAGCATGGACATTTGCTTATAGGGACACCGTTTTCTTGGCCACCGTGGGGCTTTCAACAAATCAAAAAGCAAAACACACGGTGCTACTAGCCATTCTGCATCATTCGCCATCATGTGTTTTCGTTTTTCTTTACGCATCATTGTCAATTATTAGCTATTGCCATTGAGACTTATCAACCATTATACTGAACCATTCTCAACCGTTATCATTAAACCTTATCAAATATAGTCACCAACTAGACCATTATGCTGAGCCATTATCAACCATTATCAACCTTATTGAACCATTATCATTATCTCAACCACCAACTCAACCGTTACTTCTCAAGTCCCCAGGCTGGCCGGGGTTCAACCGCCATCGCCTTGCCCAGACCGCTACGTATACCTGGCAGATCCAGGACAGATGCAGTTGATCCTGTTGGGGTACGAGGAGGGTGGTTGGTTGTTGTTTTTTGCTATTTGTTGCTGGTTTGCGGTTTGATTCACATTTTTATTTTCGCTATTAGCCATAAACAAATGATTGGTTGACTTGCGCAGATTTTTTGTGACGGGGTGGTTCAACCACCAAGCAGGTTGGACTCAGATGCTGTTCATGGAACACATCCTGCTATGGTTACCCCCATTGACTGCCAAGGGGCTTCACCTTACCATTTCATCTTCAAGGACGACTGATCCTCTCAACACGTGTGAAATTGCACCAAACTATTGCCAAGGGTAGCAGGGAAGCACAGGTTCAAGGTTCACCCTATGTCAGATTCACCATATGGCAGCTCGGCAGTGCATCATAGTCTTTGGATGACCATGGCTTTTCGGAGGCAGAGTGAAGCTCTGTTGGTGGTTGGTAACCTGTGTTATTTCAGCTCTGGTTGATATGGATCATTAGTACTTAGATGATTGATCAACTGGATATCAACAAATGTTTTGATTTCAATATTCATTTTCACTTCGGGTTGGATGATTGAATTGCGAAGGTGTTATTTTATGATCATTGCTCCATGTTGCTCGATATCTTGATTTGTCCTCACTTTTTGGATGTGCCAGCACCAGGATGATTCGGTCACGATATCCTCATTTCTCTTAGTTGAGTTCTTTGCCTAGTTTGTCACGTTGAGTCATGTCTGTTTGCATGCTCTGGATTCATTTCATCATTGATTCGCATTTCTTTTAGTTGGGTTCTTTGCGTACTTTGCAATGTTCAGCCATGTCTGTTTGTAGACATACTCCCGAACGGCTGCATCCAATACGAACCCTCGGAAAGGTTTGGCAAATTCCCAACGGGTCCCAGTATACATGTCATATGCAGATGAGCAGCAGTGATCTTCTACTCGCAGTTTTCTGCAGTTTCGAAAGTGTTTCACGTTTGCTGGCTCATTGTGGTTGCTAGCCAACCATCACTACTTACTAGTAGCGATTACTTACTAGTAGCTAGTTGTGATGAATTGTTAGTCAACCATGGGTGGTTATCAACCACAGAAAACAGGGCAGCTAAATGATAGTATATAATAGTCGTGTTTACTATGATTAAGCATGACATGGTTGATAATCACGCAATCATAATATCATAGTTAACTACAATATGGTTCTATGGTTAGTGCTGGCCATTCAAATACTAATGAACCATACTAAAATCAGACTGTTATGCCATGTTACCCAGTTCGATCAGCCAGTTACTTATCTCAACCATGGTTGAGAGGGTAGATTGTGACTGGTTAACCATAGTAAAACCACGGTATGACCGTAGTCATCCAGTGTAAACATCGCCAAAAAGGGACGTGATGAAAAAAAGCCAGCACCGGGCAGCAGACCTCGCCGAAGGATTTGGTCAACGATTCGTGGCCATGATGAGCCAGGATCAAGCATGGATTGTTAACGATAGACCAGCTGTTTAAGCAGCTTACTTACTATCATTGATATGGCTATGGGTCAATATTAATCAACCAACTAATGGGGGATTTCCACCAACAACAATAAGGAAAACAATGGTTAATAGAGGGGAACCAGGGGTACGGGGTTTTGACCCACAGCCATATGGTTAGTGATGGTTAGTGCTCTATTTTTCTGATTAACATCAGCAGTCGGCAGTGGTTCAGGACAAACACGGAGAGCAGTCACCTGCCACATACATCGTTGCTTGGAGCTGCGCCCAGCAGTTGATGTCGTTTTTGGACGGGTGGATGAATGATTGGTTGATTCATGGTTGATAAGCTTGACGGTTGACATGGGTTGATCAATTACTTTGCTGGTTGGTGAAGGGTCAATTGACGGTCGATCAATGGTTGCTGAGGGGTTGATTTTGGTTGAGAAGCTGCTTGATCATGGCTAGCTGATTGATGGCTAACGGTTCGGAACCAGTGGTTGATGAGTGGTTGACTTACGGTTTATGAACGATGAATGGTTAATTGATGGTTGAATGGTTGGATAGTGATGGATGCTGATTCATGATGGTTGATAAGCTGCTCGATCATGGCTGATGATGGTGAAATGATAGATGATCATGGTTGATGGTACAATGGTGATTGGTGACGTACATTCTGGCAAACGAACCTGGAAGTACAAAATCCACTATTTTATTTGTGGTCGATGTGAAACGTGGTAAGCTGACGGTAGATTTTGGTTGAATGGAAGCTTACCATTTTCTTTCCACACTGACCATACAAAATGGTGGATTTTCTACAATTTTTGCTAGCCATCCTCTGGGTTACCATTTCTTTTGCTTCCAGTTTAGTTTACCAGAGGATGGAAAGCCGATGGATGGATAGCCAGGATCCAGCGCTGATGGGTTGATGGCTGAACAGCTTCCATTTCCCATGACATAGGGGCTGGCAACCAGTTCTGGTTTCTACCATTGTTGCAACTGAGCTTGGTTATCTATTACATCATAGTAACTGGAAGCATTGGGGTACGTATATTCAAGAAAACATGAGCCATGGAAGAGGATGGTAAAACAAGCTCCAAAACCACCAGTAGTTGCAGTAGAAACCCCAAGCTAAATAATTGGGATGTTTGGTTGATGGGCAGCTAAGTTTAATAGTTGACAGTGGTTGATAGTGGTCAAGCATTGTCAATGGTTGACAATGATTAGCGATGGTCCACGGTGGACAATGGCTGACAAACACTTGATCACATGACCAAACATCAGTGACAATGGATCGATATTCATAGCCAGAAATTGGGAGTGACGCAGTTGATAAACCACCAGAATTTCACCATCGCAGGCCCCGCAAATATGGCTGGTCCTTGGTATAGACCGACCATATCAATATGGTCTATCCATGTCAACTGAATATTGGGTATATCCCAAGTAGAGACAAGGAGCTGGATCTCCTTTTTAGTTAGTATAAGTCCATATTGATCACTGATTATGGATGCTGATCAACCATGATTCACCAACCATGCATCAACCATTCGCTAGCCATTATCAACTATTTTTGACCATTACTAACCAGCTGTGGCATGATTGAACACCAATGGCTAGCAAATGGGTAGCAAGTACTAATTAAGCACGATTTACCATTACTAGGTACATACCAGTTGGTAATCCCCATGAGTAAGATGCCAGGACCAGCCGATGTTTTCAAGACCAGTTTCCGCCCTGAAAAGATCGCAGCTAAACAAGCACGGGGGACGAAGATCGACAAGAGATGACAAATCAGACAAATACTTTGGAACCAACTGGGGAGTAGTCATTAATAAGCAATGGTTGGGATGGTTGAGAATTGTTTAACATGGTCGATGACGATGGCTAACTCATGGTTGTTTCTTCATGCACCAGATTATTGTTTCTGGGTCGGCAACCGCACGGCCAAGGTTCCTTGCAACGATGCGCAGCTTTCTATTTCTGGTCCCGTAGCAGCAACCATCCCTCGATTGGGCGGAAGGGTAGCCCCACTCGGACAACTCCGCGGCTTCCTTCTGTTGCTTATTCAGTGATTTCCTCTTCACCAACCAGTATACCCAATTAGTCAGTTTTCATAGCTTTCTTGGTATGAATCAGCGTAGTCAGTCACTTTTCACCTTCAATCATTCGCTGTGGCTCTTCTTGCCGTTCTTGCTCTTCCAGCGTTGGCAACGCTTGTCCCAACCTGACTCCTGTGGCATGAAGAGCCCAGTGAACAACCATTAGCTGCAACGGTTGTGGCACTCATTGATCGGTGATGAAGGTCAAACATCTATCCTCGGGATTGTAACTTACATCTCACAATCACAATCGGCAGTGCAGTCAGCTGATGGCAGTGACTTGATTGCTATGACTTCTGGTGGAGATGTCTTGAGGATTTCTACCCAACTGATCTCACCAGGGGATTCCCCGAGTCTCGTTCAGCGTCGTTCACATCACGAGTCGTGGACATCGGCTGACGTCGGACCCACTCACGGAAATCGTGTTGTGGTTCTTGGAAGCGGCAGGCGCGAAGACGCATTTGTAATCACTATTTAGTTACAGACATAATGGAAGTAATTGGTTGGCCATTGACAATGCTATTAATATCACTAATCAGTTTGACAATCGTTGGTTAATTGGTAATTAGCACTTAATAACTAGGCAGTGGTTGAAACTGGTTGGTTATTAGCAATTACCAAGCCACTATCATTTGTGCATTGCATGATCAATCATGGGAGATCCATGTTAATAAACCATCCTTTATTCATTGCACATGACAAGCTATTTATCACAAGTGCTGCTTTATTGATATGGATCTTCCATTGGTATTGCTACTTCTTGGCAATGACAAAGCCAGAAAGAAATGTCTCATGGCTTTGGTTATCATATCAACCTATTGTTTCTTATTGTTGGTTATGCTGGTTGATTAGCCTTTTCCATTATCCACTACTAAGCTTTGCTAATGTTGGTTCTTGTTGGTTTATATTGTTGCTTATTGCTATCAACTAGCTGTTACTGGTAGCACGGACAATTCTTGGTTGCTGTTTTGCATTATTATGCCATGGTGTATCATCAAAAATATTTGAACATTCACTGTATTCACTGTGATAATCCACCACCAAGCTATACCATTGGTATATCTTTGATTATTTAAAGATTAACCATCATCAGCCATCATGAACCTCATTAATGAACCATCATTAACCAATCAGAGATATACCAATGGTGGCTAATCGTTAACCATTCACAATCATTGACCATCACCATCCACGCATCATCCTTAAGCATCCAATGGGGGGCATCCCTGGCCATCGCATGGGCTTGGTTGTTCCACGGCGTTCCATCGCTCAGGTTCGGTGGTCTCGGTGTCGCTGTTGCCGGCGAACTTTGAACTGATGCCCTGCCAGTGGCAACTGGACGGAACAGCGACGGAAATCGGTCCTACGGTTTTTTCATGTTGAGAATGATGAGTCACTAGCCAGGGATATTAGTTCATTATGTCACCAGGGATGTTGGTTTTTTTTACTATGGGTTGACCATGGCTACTAACATGTATTCACCAGGGTTGATATTGGTTGATGATAGGTCATGGTGGTTGATATGTAGTCACTAGTCATTATTGGTGATGTTGAGGAAAGGTGAGCATCCCGTTCTTGATGTGCATGGTTCTATGATGGTTTACACTGGTTGACAATGGTTGGTGGAGAATCATTTTAGGAGTTGTTAACAACACTCACTCATTAGTTATGCCTCATCTCTCACGTTCTTGACGGTTTGATCTCAACATGTATAACTGCGTGGAAAGTACTTGATCACGAATCTTAATGGTTATTGACAGTCACTAATTAATGATCAACGGACTGGGTGTTTTCACTGCTGTCATGTAGATGCCCCTAGGGTACTGCATTGCCCTTGGAAAAAAATGACAGTCACTAACGGATACTCATGGTCCACAGTGGCATTTGCAAGTGTCATGACCGTTGAGGATGGTTCATAGGGGTTGATCATCACTAGTGTTTGCGAGTCGCAGACTTGGTGCCACGTGCCTTCTTGGATATGCACCAGCACTGCGCAAGGAACGCCTTTGCATTTAACATGGTGATGGTGGGGTGGATGTTCACTTACCTTAGATGCTTGATTACCAGGTATCATGTTGGGGTGAGACCTGGTGTGTTGTTGAGCTTGTCGGAAAACTTGTAGGACATCCTGAGGATCGTAGTGCATATATAAAAAGAGTTGGTGGACATTCCATCATATTACTGCAGAGGAAAGGTAGATGGCACAGAGACCGAGGGCGGTGTTTTCTTCTGCCAAGCTTTCCCAGCCTTCCAGGTATCAAGTGATTTATGATGCCCAGTGCTTTATGGAGACTCGGGCGGCAACAGGGACTGGTGATGGTGAACAATGACGGTGGAACAGGGTGGGACATGGTGGAACAGGGTTGATGTTGGTTAAATGATGATTTATTGAATGGTCGATGATGGCCATTAAGGATGATTCAGGATGACCAATTCTGGTTCTCAATGGATAGTCCATGGGATGATTCACATGGTTTGGTGCCCGTGCTCGGGTGCCCAGTCCCCCTCCCTGGGGAAGCTAGTTCAACAGGTAGTTAGATAGAATACAAATCCGTAACAAGACACACACACACACATGTATATTACATGTATAGAATATATATTTTTGTACTAATAGACTATTGTATATTTGGTACATAGAGTGAGTACATGACCTGTCAGAATCTTGGACATTGCCAGCATTGACGGTTGTCATGCGCGGATGTGCCGAGGACACCTCGGTGAACCAGAACTACGTGGCCGGGTTGCTGTTTTCCGCCAACTACGTGGCTTGGTGGCGGGGCCGGTGGGCGGCATGGGAGATGTACCCAGCTGCTGGGGGTTGCTGGTGGCTGGTGGGGTTGGTTCCACCCTGAAAGATGGCTGGTTTGCATGGCTGGATGCCCGACACGTGGGATGAGGTGGGCATCGCCCTCACCTTGACGGTTACGCCAGCAGAGTGGCCACAAGTTGGTCAGGAAAGGCGATGTATGGTTGCTTGACCAATCTTTTTCATAGGCCTTGAAACCACCAACCAGTTGTGTGTGTTCACTGGTGCAAGGGTGCAGGTGCACTCTTGTTGCTTCTGGATTACGTCGTGCATGTCGTTTGGCTTCTTCTGTTGCCGGTGATGCTTAGGATTTTTGGACGAGTTGCGACTTGGCGTCGCAGGAGAGCTGCAAGTGGTCTTTGCTTTCTTATTATGGTGGTTTCTCAAAATTGGGAACCCCCAAAATGGATGGTTTATTACTGTAAATAATCAATATTGGATGATTTTGGGGACCCCTATTTTGATAAACATGCATATTACTTGCGGGAATGTAACAACGAATCGTGGTATTACCCACGCAATGCGGTGATCCGTGGTACGTATGACGATTTGTTTTCCGATGAATTCATGGGTTGATGGCTTGGGGGGTTGGTGGGTAGTTGTGACAGTCAAAGTTAGTGAGTTCGTGGAGCTGGTTGCCATGCCATGTTTGTGTTTTGTCCGTTTTCTCATGCATGTGTTTCCGACTTCCTCTCAAGCAACAGTCTTAGAGAGAGATTCGGTGGGTACCCAGGGGCAGGTGATGTCTCAGCGACTACCCATTTCTTACTTGATTGCAGTGCTCCCCCCATCAGTAGCATGGCATTCGCCATCATTCGTCTTTCAAACCATCATCAAACCCTTTTGTAGCCGTTTGATTCGTCACCTGAATTTGTCTGCTAAAACTGGCTAAAACATAGAAGATCATTTCATGTACTGTAGCCATGCACCAAAAATTTCATAGCCCGCTATAGCCATGTGACGTGCCATGTGACGAAGACCTCGCAGTTCTGAGGTATCACGGCATACAGCCCGGCCATTGGAACTTATGGTGTTCCAATCAGTTCCTGGACGGCAGCAGCTGACCATCAATATGTTGGGCGGCAGAACCACCAACGAATGCCTTGTGAGGCATGTGAGCTTGGAACATTGAATTCTCATCATCATATGAATGGACTTGGAATCTTACGAGCTTGTTGGGTTGATCCAATCTGACGTGGAAAGTTGAAATGGTGGTGAAAACTTCCATGTCAGTTGATGGGGAAGCTAATGTAGCAAGCTGCACATGAGGTAGGAACCATCTTGTGACAATCCCAAGGTTCTGACCACGGATTCTAAACAGTGATGATAACCCACACGGCTGAAAGTTTGAAGCTTGACGAATGGGCGATGGTTTGTCATTAAAACAGCCTCATCAACCAAACATGGGGCAGTTGCGGATTAACCATCGTAAATAGTCGGGGGTCTCAACCAACCAAACATGCATCCATTCGTAGGCTGATCATCTATTCTTGAGGCTCCAGCAGAAGCAGTGGATCGTCGTACCACAAACAACTCAGCGGCACCAGGGCGGATGTGGATCTCAATCTGATCAACGATCAACTTTGGGTTCGCGTTTCCCCCCAAATTCGACGGTTTCACTGTCAAACAGACGTCATTTTGCGATGCTTGAGGAACTTTCCAAGGCTTTGAACCACTGGACCCTGACCCCTTCAGGAGCAGTGAACCAACATTCCCAGCCATTTCGGGGCGCCTTCAAGGGGCCACCCGGGCCTCCGCGAACTGCTGAGATTCCGACATCGTCCTGACGTTCTCGGAGGCCATCGTCCGCGGCACGGGGAACATCGTCTTCACTCCGCTGGGCGAAGCGTCGCAGAACTACGATGCCACCTGGCAGGCGATGGTGGTCATCATGTGACCTCCATGACTGGCCAATGGTCGTCTGGTGGTAGGGTGGTTGTGTGGTGGTTGTGTGGTGGTATCATATGGTGGTATCATATGGTGGTTGTGTCTTTGGGTTGTGTGGAGGTTGTCCGGTGGTTGCTGTATGTTGTTAGATGTCACACAATCGATTACGTGCTTCTATGACCATATTCAATGACCACTGGTAACAAACATCGGAGCAATACTGTTGCGTCGACTCTAGCCGTGGTGTATCATTCTTGTCATTGTTGGTCACATGATTCATGCACCAGCCATATCAAGAACTAATCTGAGGAATAAACGACAACAGTTGGATATATATATATATATACATATACACCCTGTAGTAATCAAGCCTAGCAATGCTTTTTGAACAGGAAAACATCCAGAAATGGTGGAGTTTC
Source organism: Symbiodinium kawagutii (assembly GCA_009767595.1). Taxonomy (NCBI): domain Eukaryota; class Dinophyceae; order Suessiales; family Symbiodiniaceae; genus Symbiodinium; species Symbiodinium kawagutii. Next base: position 72,262 of record VSDK01026564.1, read on the forward strand.
CATTGCCATGTTAGATAATCAACCAGAGACGCCATAGTGATGATTGTTTCACTCGTAGAAATTTCACTAGATTGATGATTGAAAGTCACGATTTGAAAACCATTATCTGGCATGAATTGATGTGGGTGTTTCTCAAAATATGGGACCCCAAAAATGCTTGGTTCATTGCTATATATAAATGATTAATAACTAGATGATTTGGGGGTACCCCTATTTTGAAAAACCATCATGTGTCGAATGCACTACACGGGCAGCGTGGGGCCCATTTAACCTCGAGCTTTGACTTGACACAATGAGGAAGGCCCCCCAATTTATGGGCGAATCAACGCGGTGGGTTTTATAGGGATTCTATAGGGTTACAAGGTTCTATAGAGGTTATAACTATTGACAAACTGGCTAAAAGGTAATTTCTTGCTTTTTGATCGAATTCAGCAACATCAGCCAATTCCAGCTTTGGAGAGCCAGAAACTTTGAGACCACCGGGAAATGGCTGAGACGCAAGCACACTAATGCCTTGCCAGCTCAAATGACTCACACATGGATCGGGCCCTTCATTTAGAGCTGGATCGTCACTTGTGATTTTAAGCACAGTCAATAGTGGTGAATTGTGACAGCTGATTAGCATGCATGATCATGATGATAATCATGGTGGTTAAGTTCTCCTGGTTCTGAGGAGTCGTAAATGATTCGGTAATGAGTAACTATGGTTTCATCTTCGCAATCAACATTCATTAGTGGTGGTGTATCACTAAATAGTCTTGCTCTGGAAATACTCATGACGGTTGTCTCCTAGCAATCACTTATTTAAAATTAATTACTGTAATACTTTTCATAAGAGTAATTATACTCCTTCTGCATACCACTTCATAGTACTGATGATAATTCATAGAACTAATAATAGCATACAACACTTCTGTACAAATTTACACTAGTGTACTTGGATGTGATGCTGGGGTTATAACCATGGTTATAAACCCTGCAAGGTAGCTTTTACCCCTAGTAACCAAGGGTAGGAACCACTTACTGTGTGGGGGTGCTTCCAATCGCCGTCGCTCCCAGGTCACAGATACCACTCGTGTTCTGCTGGATGCCACGCAGACGCAGGTACAGTGCCGGGGTGGGGTGGACAAGCAAAGGTTGCACGTTACAACGTTGCCACGTGGTTGTCGCTGTTGTGTTTCCGTCATTCTGTGATTGTGTGATGGTTGTGGTAGTTCTGGGTGTGATTGTGATTTGTCGTTGTTGTAATTGTTGTTGTAGTACTGATTGCGATTGTGATTGTGATTGTTGTTGTTGTTGTTGTTGTTGTTGTTGATGTTGATGTTGTTGTTGCAGTTGCAGTTGCAGTTGCAGTTGCAGTTGCTGTTGCTGTTGCCGTTGCCGTTGGTGATGTTGTTGTTGTTGTTGTTGTTGTTGTTGTTGTTGTATTTTTTGTGGTTGTTTTGAATTTTCTCTTGTTGCTGTTTGCCGTTGTTGTTGATGATTGTTCTTGATATTGCTGTGTTTGTTGTTGATTTGTTGGGATAAGACAACTAGCTGCATTTGGCCTCGGCTGAACATGTCACACCAGCGGATCTCATGATCTTGGTACTCAAACCAATTGGCCCTCTGGCACCCAGTGCAAGTTCATTCATTTTCTGGCTGTTCAAGCACTGCGTGAAGCAAAACCTTTCAGTCGGATATAGAACAATAGCAGTTGGAAATGTATAGTATCACCAACAGACGAAGATATGCCGGTTTCTCAAAATAGGTGTACCCCAAAATCATCCTGTATATAAACCGTTTATAGCAATACACCATCCATTAAAGCTGGTATATCCCCTATTGTTGCTCATGATCCCCTTGTAGGCGACCATTCTTAACCATTCTTAGCCACTATAAACCATCCATTTTTTGCTTTCCCCCATTTTAAGAACCCCCCTTATTTCCCTCAAGGACTGGTACATCTGGAGTTGGCTCCTAGCCAGTAGTGTGTTGCTCAGCCGCGAGGTGTTTGAAAACACGGCTTTTTTGGGGATGATCATGGATACACAGTTGAGGTGTATATATTCGACAATGGTATATCAATGAACCAGCACATGTTGTAATAGCATCTTTGGCTGGTGATCTACCATGAAAAATGGCTGATTCATACTGATCTCCCATTACACATGATTACACTCCGTGACAATATGTATCTATATCTACGTATATATATATATATGAATGTCAATATCAATCAATGAATAAATAGATGCATAGACAGATACATAAATGAATAAATGAATAAATAAATAAATAAATAGATAGATATATATATATATACACACATGTACATGCATGTGTATAGGTGATTATTTCTCCAGCTTGGGGCTTGCCTTCCTGTGTGGATCCAAATGGGTCCGAAGCTGTTCGCAGATCACCATCGTGGGCGACGTTTCGCCCGAATATCTCTGCTTGAGTTTGGGTGCCGTGGCAGCATAAGCGGACTCCCAGAAGTTGGTGTACCAACGAGAACTTATCTTACTAAGGACGCGGTAATCAACCAGTAACCATGCACAGGGGTTGATTAAGCATGAAGCATCCGCATGAAATCTGTGAATGTCCTCAGACATGGCGCCAAGAAACATGGAAAGTTAGATGATATAGATGCTGTTCAAGATAATTGATGCACATGGAAAATGGCATTCCTCGAATGGTTTTTGCTTTTTGGCTGATAGAACATTAATCTGTCAAGGTAGTCCATGTCTGTTCGTATACCCCTCTTTGCTCTGCCAGTATTTAGTCTCTGATTCAGCTTCACTATTGAAGTTGATTGAGTGCAAGAACCGCTTACTGTACCTCTATGGTACATGAATAGGGAAAATGTTATCTACGCAAAAGCAGATTTGATATGTATGGATCCGCGCCACATGTTTGTAAACAATAGTCTGTACTAGCCAAATCCGCTCTCCAAAATTGGGTAGATAGATATTTGAACGACCATCCTTTCTGGGATCTTCACAGGGGGCTGGGGCGGCTGATCAATTGCAGTCACCAGTGTGAATGCAAGTGAATAGGTGTATGGACAATCATTGAATCCCAGACATATGCACTAAATATACGCTAACCGAAGATACATTCTACATACATGCATTTGTGTTTACGAGCATGTGGTGGTTTCTCGAAACAGGGCACTCCAAAAATGGATGGTTTACTACTAATAATGATTGAAAAAAGGAGGATTTGGGAGTACCCCCTATTCTGAGAAATGACCGTGTCCGTATCTCTTTTTATTAGCAGATTGTACGGTCTCTGAGGTGCAGACATGCAGAAGTGCAAAGGCAAAGTTGTCCACATCACCATCCCCGCAGGCAGCGTCTGGCTGGCAGTGCTGGTTCACGGCCGTGGCAGTGGTGCGCCCACCTAAGGGAAGATCCAGCAGTTGTCAAGCAATGTTCCAGTTTTAGCAGTTCAATTAGCTGGTGCTTCCCATCAAAGATCGGAGGTCTATTTGCAACGTTATATGGCTTTTCCATTATAGATGAGCTTCCTTGGCCTCAACCTCGTGAGATAAAGTTAAGAATTGTTTGTGGATACAGGATTCGATCAAGATCGGGATGCTAGAGGGAACCATGCTATGAGAAGTCGGAGCCGAGCATTGTGGGGGTGACGATTAGACAAGACATGGGCCCACTTCAAACCGCAACGCATCTGCAGCCACACAGAAACGTTTGTTCAACATACGTTTGCACATCAGCAGGCGGCATGCAAAACAGGAAGTGCCATGAAGTTTCTTGGAGCCACTTGAGCTGCGTTCTACATTGCCGTTAGTTTACTTTCCTTTCCGTGGGAATTTATTCAGGTGAATCTTGACTACGTCTCGCACCGCGAAAGCTATTTTCTTATGTTCTGTTGTTCTGGCTTCGCGAAAGCAACAGTTGCCAAAATCATACAAAATCAAAAGAGGAGGGTTTTGCGAAAGCCCGCGAAAGCAAATCAACATCCAAACGTTTCGCGAAAGCAAAAACCTCAGCCGCGAAAGCTCCGCGCAAGCTTTCGCGCAAGCAATGCATGATTTCCATTGCCCGGGAAAAGGAATTTAGAAGACAGCTCACTTGGTAAATAGACTTGTTTAGCTCCAGCCCTAGCTGGTTGATAGGGCTAGGCGCCAGTCACCAGTATGATTTGTCGCAAATGCAGCGGATTTGCGGCAGGGACTGGCTGCTTGTGTCAGATGAACCTCCGAGAAATAATGCAACCTACATCATCATCATCATCATCATCGTCGTCGTCGTCGTCGTCGTCGTC